>PVJI01015095.1:0-42139 GCA_004026765.1 Micronycteris hirsuta | reverse complement strand
TTTTTTTTTTTTTTTTTTTTTTTTTTTTAAGATTTTATTTATTTATTTTACAGAGAGGGGAAGGGAGGGAGAAAGAGAGGAGAGAAACAGCAATGTATGGTTGCCTCTCACATGGCCCTCACTGGGGACCCGGCCCGCAACCCAGGCATGTGCCCTGACGGGGAATCGAACCGGGACCTCTCCTTATTTTTAATCTTGGATAATGTTATTATGATGTGCCTTGATGTGTTCCTCTTTGGGTCCAACTTCTTTGGGACTCTCTGAGCTTCCTGGACTTCCTGAAAATCTATTTCCTTCACCAGCTTGGGGAAGTTCCCCTTCATTATTTGTTCAGATAAGTTTTCAACCCCTTGTTCTTCCTTTTCTCCTTCTGGCACCCCTATGACTCGGATGTTGGGACGTTTAAGGATGTCCTGGAGGCTCCTAAGCCTCTCCTCATTTTTTTGAATTCTTGTTTCTTCATTCTTTTCTGGTTGAATGTTTTTTTCTTCCTTCTGGTCCACTCCATTGATTTGAGTCCCAGTTTCCTTCTCATCCCTACTGGTTCCCTGCACATTTCCCTTCATTTCCTTTACCATATCCTTCATTTGTTCAACTAATGATTACCAGTGTTTTGAACTGTGCATCTGATAGGTTAGCTATCTCTTTGTCACTTAGTTGTATTTTTTCTGGAGCTTTGATCTGTTCTTTAATTTGGGCCATTTTTTTTCCTCGCCACTCTTGTTACTTTAAGGGGCGGGGCCTTAGGTGTCAACCAGGGTGGGGGGTGGGGTAACCCACCTCATTATGTTGTGATGCTGCCTGAGAGAACAATGGTGCTTGCTCCGCTCTCTGCACTTCTCCCGCTACCCACCAGCAAGTTGGGTTCTTCTTTGCTGGCTCCGCAGTGGGTGGGCGGGCTTGCGTAGTTCCAAGTCCCTGTGGGTCTGTCCAGTGAACTCTTCTGTGAGGCTGGGAGTTCTTCCTGCTGCTGCCTCAACCTCCACAGGTGTTTTCAGTTGGTGGTTTGACACTTTATTTTCCTGTGATGGTGGGTTGTGCAGTCTGCTCTGCTCCCTAGCTTTTTCTCTTAGTTTATCTGGGCGAGAATGAGGGACTGCCCGGTCCACCAGTCTTGGCCCTGCTGGGTCCAGATCAGCCAGCCTCGGGTTTCACCGAGTGTTCTGGCCATGTTTTGCCAGGTGCGCGCTGCAGGTCTCTCGGGGCAGCTGGAGCGTTGCTGGTACCACTCCACAAACCGCTGCCTCCCTCGTGCTCTCCGCCTGGCTCTGCACTGCTTACTGGTCTGGATGAACGTGTCTTCTTTAACTCCTTGGTTTTTGGATTTCCACTCAGTTCGATTTTCTGTCAGATCTGGCTGTTTTTGTTCTTTTAAATTTTTGTTTTCCCTCTTTTGGTTGGTCGAGGAGGCACAGTGTGTCTACATACGCCTCCATCTTGGCCAGAAGTCTAAGTATTAATTCTTAATAGTTAAAATTTAATTTGTCTTTTAATATAGTAGGATCACTAATGACTAGAAGGAGTTGATAGTCTTCACTGTGAGAGACAAACAAAAGAAATAGGTTAGCTTTGCTATAGTTAAGTCATTAGCTGACAGAGGTTTTGTGAAGTGGATTGACTACTGTATGAGGAAGAATATGTGAAAACCTCTGAGATACAGGGGCTATATTTATTTGTATTAGACCAAATACAGTTTTTCTGTATTGTTTTACTTGTTACATAAAGCTTTTGTCTTGTTAGGGTCATAGAGGAAGTGTCATGGTGAATTAGAATTCTAATAGTACTCTTCCAACATAAGTTTTTCACATAGAGTATAATTCATGCTTGATACCATCTACCATTTTGCCTTATTTGGCCTAAAAATAGTTTTGTTAGAATTACTATTTTTTAAAAAGATTTTATTTATTTATCTTTAGAGAGAGGAGAAGGGAGAGAGAATGATAGAAACATCAATGTGTGGTTGCCCCTCACGTGCCCCCTATTGGGGACCTGGCGTGCAACCCAGGCGTGTGCCCTGACTGGGAATCAAACCAGCGACCCTTTGCTTTGCAGTCTGGTGCTCAATCCACTGAGCCACACCAGCCAGGGTTAGATTAGAATTACTATTAATTTCAAAACTGGAATTATACAGCCCTTCAAAGGGCTCACCCCTTACTCCCCTATTGCAAAAAAATAAATAAGAGTATTGTCAGAATTTTCAGTGTTGTCTTGAATGTTTTTGGAGAATGAAATTTTAAGAACCTTGCTGTAGTTACTTGAGATCTGACTGGGAAATTAGATTTAAAGTTGCCCTCTTGGGGATGATAAGTAGCAATGTATGAAAACTGAGCTCCTGTCTTGCTGAAATTTATGTAGCTCTTACGCTAACCTTGATAGCAAATTACCTGCAATTGAAAATCTGTGGCTAAAATTTACATCTTGGGATAATCTAACTTTTTAAACTTTAAAAAGTGAAGTCAGCCCTGGCTGGTATGGCTCAGTGGATTGAGTGGTGGCCTGTGAACCAAGGGATCTCTGGTTAGATTGCCAGTCAGGGCACATACCTGGGTTGCCAGCCAGGTCCCCAGTTGGGGCGTGCGAGAGGCAACTGGTTGATGTATCTCTCTTACTTACATTGATGTTTCTCTCCCTCTCTTTCTTCCTCCTTCCCCCCCTCTCTAAAAATAAATAAATAAAATCTTTTTTAAAAAAATGAAATCATTAGGCTCTCTTTCAAAAACTTAAGTTGATACCAAATAAAATTTTAAAATTAGAGACCGTTTGAGTTGGAGTTTGTGTCTTCATAGAATATATAACATAGCAAACATTTTCAATGTTTGGTCTTGAAAAAAGTCGTTATTTTTCCTTTTCTAAGCTTTAAAAAAATAAACATTTATAATTATTTGGGAATTAATCTGGTATTTTGTTACTTTTGTGTGAAGACCCCCTAAATTATTGGACTGCATTGTATTAGGTTATTTTGTATCTTTTGTCAAAGATAGCTATCCTTTACAATTTTTTAAAGTGTCTCTATAGATATAAGTGGGCATTCTTTGAAGGTCAACATGACTGCATCCTTAAATTCTAGGAAAATGTTACAGATACCTCTTGATTGTGTGTGTGTGTGTGTGTGTGTGTGTGTTTAAACTAGACTGCCAATGTCAGTGTCCATATCCAGGAGTTATTTTGTAAAAGAATTGATTTTGCCATTTATACAAAATAAAACTGGAGCAACTAGGTTTCTGATTTTTTTCTTGATGGGGGTGGTGGGGTTGGGACAAGTAGGGAGAGAATGGGAGAATGAGACTGAATACTGTTGGGAGTATTTTGTATTTTGTCAACTGTGTGGTGCTTTTATTCCTTCATTCTTTTTCCTCCACAATATGCTCCCTCTCTCCCTGTCAAATGTTTATAGGTTGTTTAGTAGATAATTTCAAATATTAGAAAGCCAGCTACTTTTGATTACCATTTCAGAAAACTTGGATTTTACAGAGGACTTGCCTGGTGTACCTGAAAGTGTGAAGAAGCCCCCAAATAAACAAGGAGATAAATCAAAGGAAAATACCAGGAAGATTTTTAGTGGCCCAAAACGGGTAAGTAAAGCATTATTTATGACTTGTGTTATTTGTTTATTATTGGAGGACTCAGTTTTTTATTTTTTTATTTGGAAATTACTAACAAACATGGCAATTAAATTTTCTTGCAAAGAATAAGTGTAAATCATTTTTTAAAAACACTATAACCATTTTTCTCAAATCATGGTAAAATATATTATATGCAAATAGACATTTTGGTGACATTAAATACATTCACAGTGTTGTGTAACCATCACTATTATCTATATCCAAAACTTTTTAATCATCTCTAACAAAAACTCTGCACCCATTAAACAATAACTCATATGACTCTCTCCCTTTACTCCTTCCTCCCAGTCCTGGTAAACAACCATTCTTTCTGTCTCTATGAACTTGCCTGTTGTACATAGGTACCTCACGTAAGTAGGTTATTTCACTAAGCATAATTTTGCCAAGATCCATCCATGCTATAGCCCATATCAAAAATTCATTCCTTTTTATGGGCTGAATAATATTCCGTTGTCTGTCCATTTATCTGTTGTTGGACATTTGGGTTGTTTTTACCTTTTGGCCTTTTGAGTCCCTGCTTTGTATATACACCTAGGAGTAGAATTTTGGGGACATATGGTAGGTTTTTGTTTAACTGCCCACCTATTTTCTACTTTGGCTGTACCATTTTACACTCCTACCAGCATGCATGAGGATTCTAGTTTCTCTACATCCTCACCAGTACATTTTTTTTTTTTTTGATAACAGCTATTCTAATGGCTGTGAAATGGCATCTCATTGTGGTTTGATTTGCATTTTCCTAACCAATGATATTGAACATCTTTTTATGTCCTGGTTGGCCATGTGTATATCTGTTTTAGAGACATGTCTAATTCAGGACCCTTTGCTCATTTTTGAATTGAGTTGTTTGTTTTCATTGTTGAGTTACAGTTCTTTATATATTTTAGATATTAATCCCTTATTAGATATATGATTTGTATGTAGATTTCCCCATTCTGTGAGTTGTCTCTTTACCCAATAGTGTGCTTTAATACACAAAAGTTTTAAAAATGTTTATTATTTTTATTTTAAGATTATTTTATTTTTTATTTTAGAGAGAGGAAAAGGGAGAAAAGAGGGTGAGAAACATATCAGTTGTGTTTTATCGATTGGTTGCCTTCCTGGCGCCCCAGGGGACCAGACTTGCAACTCAGACATTTACCTTGGCGGGGAATCAAGCTATGGTGACCTTTTGGTTTGCAGGACGATGCCCAGCTAACTGAACCACGCTGGCAGGGCACACAAATTTTAATTTCAGCGAATATCAATTTATTTTTTCTTTTGTTGCCTGTGCTTTTGGTGTCATATCCAAGAAATCATAGTGAAATTGAATGTCATGTAAGCGTTTCCACTGTTTTCTTGTAAGTTTTTGTTTTAAAACTTACGTTTAAATCTTTGACTCATTTTGAGTTAATTTTTGTGTATGGTGTAAGCAGCGGTCCCCAGTCTTTTTGGCACCAGGGACTGGTTTCATGGAAGATAATTTTTCTGGGGGTGACTGGGGGAGTGGTGGCAGGGGTGGGGTAGAGCTCATGTGGTAATGGGAAGAAAGCTTCTTTCACGTGCTGCTCACCTGCTGCTCTGTGGCTTGGTTTCTAACAGACCACAGACCAGTACTTATCCATGGCCTGGGGATTGGGGACCCCTGGGTTAAGTTAAGGGTCCAGCTTCATTTTTAATGCATTATGTAAGTCATTTTAATATGGTTTAGCATAGTATTGAGAAAAAATTTGCTTGACTTTACCTTTTTATTAAAAATTTTTTAAATTAGCTTGTTTTATAGTGTTAAATCTATTTGTTATTGAAAATTACAGTTAGAAGTTGTTTAAACCTTTTAAAGATTCAATTGATTTTAAATAATTGAAGAATGAGTGTCTTTTTCTATGGCTTCATTTAATTTTTTTTTTTTTTAACCTCTGTAAAGAGGAAATTGGGAATCTTGTCAAAGTAATTGTGCTATATACTCCTGTGCCCCCAGGTGCCCCACCCCCAGGAGGAAAAAAAAGTGCTTAATGCTCATTTCAGCGGAGCTAACTTGTTCTGGGGCCAGGAGCCAGGGTATTGTGGTGTAAAGACTGTAGTCATTAACACTTAGGTGCAGTTTTTGGTTTATTGAAAATTGTGTATGGCATGCATTGATTTCCAGAGCAGCAGTTTAAATCAATCTTTTTTTTTTTGTCTCAGGGCCATTCTACAGTCTTAAAAAAACTCTTGAGAATCACAGAGAGCTTTTGATTATATGTTACAGTATATCAGTATCAAATTAGAGAAATGAAAACATTTCAAACATATTTATATTTAACACTATTTTACTTTAAAATAACAGTAACCCATTACATGTTAACATATTTTTATGCGAATATTTTCTTTAAAGAATAGTAGAATAAGCCCTGGCTGGTGTAGCTCAGTGGATTGAGCGCGGGCTGGGAACCAGAGGGTCGCCAGTTCGATTCCCAGTCAGGGCACATGCCTGGGTGCGGTCCAGGTCCCCAGTGAGGGCCATGTGAGAGGCAACCTAACCATATATTGCTATTTCTCTCCCTCTCTGTCTGCCTCCCTTCCCCTCTTTCTAAAAAAAAAAAAGTAAAAATAAAATCTTTAAAAAATAGTAGAATAACATTGTTTTGCATTTTTTGCAACTTTTTTAAAAGTTTGGCTTAAAAGGCAGCTGGATTCTCATATCCCCTGCATTCAACATATTTCATTATATTGTTTTGGTTGAAATATATGAAGAAATCCAGCCTCATACAGATATGTGGTTATATTTTCAGTAGCCTTTTCAGCTATCTTACAACAATCTGTGATGCTAAGCTAAACTCAACAAATGCGATTTTCTTAAAGATTAGTTGCAATTTGGGATCTAAAACCATTCCAATGAAGTTTCTATGCTGTTACATTAAAGTCTGTTAGTCTGTCTTGCACTTTGAATGTATCTTTTTACACATGCCTGCTGGTAACATTATATCTTGGTCATTTGGAAAATTCTGGTTATATTGATTTATGCAAATCTTTCAGATGGGCTTACACCTCATTATGCAGTATCAAAAAATTACGTTAATATTGCTGCCAAACTCATCACAAAATCCTTTTAAAAGACCAGTACTCCAACCCATCACAAAATCCTTTTAAGTATTGGGAAGCAATCAAGTTCACAGTTCTCCAAAATATAAGTTTTTGCTTAAAAGTTGAAAATGTTTTATTGGTAGAAATTACTTCAGGGAAAATGACTGACTGTGAGAGGCCCACTTTGTTCAATTTGAGAAGATGTCTGCCTAACAAAGTCTGTGTAAGCATAGTTTGTCAGTCTTTCAAGTAAGGAATGGTGTGCCAGAAAAAAAAAAAGTGGCTAGTTTAGCTTGCAACTTGAGCAGTAATGTTTTTTCTTTAACTAAACCACAATACTTTGTACACAGCAGAAGATTTTTATGCATACTTGTTTTGTCACACAGAATATTTGTGCATTTAAGGGTTGTGATTTGATAAAATTAATACTTTTTAATCTTCATCACAGGCCTTTTCTAATGTGAAACTGGCATTTTATTTTTTAACTGTGAAGTAGGTGGCAGTGAAGAATCCAACTACTTAATACACTTCAGAATCCCTACCCTGTGTGTTAAGGCACCAACAGCTTTACCACAATTGCTTTTGTGCTATCTGTACAAATGTCAACATTGTGAAAGAGGCAAATAACATTGTTATTGTGGAAATGATTTTGGCTTTTAGACAACCAGAAAGTTTTGTGGATTCCTAGGGGATGCAGTTTGAGAACTTCTGAATTATAGCATTCTACTTCATTTTCCTCCCTCTGAACCCATAATAAAAAAGTTATTATGAAAATATATGAAAGAGCAGTACCATGAATTACCCGTATCTTTCTACCTAGATTGATTTCCAGATAACATTTTTACGTAATTACACACACATGGTGTTCTGTCTCTCTCTCTCTATATATATATATACACACACACATATTTTTTTCCCTGTTTTATTTGGAAGTGAGTTGTAGATAGTGTACATTTCTTAAGAAAAAGCACAGTCTCATGGCTGTCCTTGGTGATGTGATTATAGTACTTATGTCTTTATTCTTGAGCACTCTCCTCATCTTTTCAAAATTTTCCATAGAACTGTTTTTTTTTTTCAAGGGCCCAGGGTATTTGTCTTATAGAATGTTCCATATTCAAAATTTTTGTGATTGTTTCCTCACAACATCATGTACGCTTTTATACCACTATTAAAGTAGTACAGTGTCAGAGAACACTGGAAGTTAAGTCTGATAAGCTTAATTGGGTTCAGGTTAAATATATTTTGGCAAAGATACTTCAAAGTGACATTGTATATGTTGTTTCACATCAGAAGCCACTACTCTTAATATGCTTGACCACCTAGTGAAGGTTGTGATCATCAGCTTTCTCCCAAATAAAGGTACATTTTTTCTTTTATAATTTAATTAGTAAGTAAGCTTCTGGGTGCTGCTCTAGTACCATGTGAATATCCTGCCTCCATTATTGTTTTACTTCAGCATTTTAGCATCCATTGTTGATCTTTGCCTGCATCATTTATTACACTGTAAGTTGAAAAAGGGAGTTTTCTAATTCCTATTTCTTCCACATTTAGTAACTGGAATTCTGTAAAGAGGAGGTCTTCCCCTCCTGTAACCGAACACAGGTCCGCCTGCTTATAGCTTCAAAAGCCCATACTTTAGAGGCAGATGCTGATGTTAAAGAAAGTGATTTTATTCAGGTGCCAGCAACCTGGAAGATGGAGGGCTTCTCTCAAAGCCCATCTTAACATCTCAGTGCAGGCAGGGGTTTTTATAAGAAGGACAAGGAGAACAAAAAGAGATCAGGGGGAGAGGCTGTGGACGTGCAGGCAGTATCCTTTCTGGCCCTGATATGGATCTTTAATGTCAGCATTCTGGAACCTGTCGGTGCCAGCCAAATTCCTGCAGTTGGGTGATCTGTGTCACCTAAAGTCATGGTCACGGCCGTTTTTTTGTACAAGCAGCAACTGGAACTGCTGGCACTTGCAATATGCTTACAAAAAAACTGTCAGTATGTGAGTTCTTTTTATCAGTTTGTTAGTACATTTTACTCTAATTCCATTTCATGGTAAGTCAGAGTAGTATAAAGGCTTTATTTCTTGTTACACCTCACCCCACACTCTATCACAGTAGATTCAATAATTTTTACTTAATAAACATACTTAAATAGATTTGGCCACTGTGAACCTTTCAAGCTATCTCTTGTGTTCTTTTGATATAACCCCATCATCTTTGAACACTTCCCTAGCTTTCTGCACAAAAGATTACCCAGAGTCATCTTGCAATTTACGTGTTTCAATCATGGAATCATCCGTTGATCCCAAGGATCCTTGATTTTTCTGTATATGTGGGTTAGTATTTAGAAACTGGATCTGAGTGCTGAGTATATTCATTGCTTCTAGACTCTTTCATTGGACACAGCTATGAAATATGTTGAAAAGTAAACTATGAGTTTATATTGATAGTTTGATTTTAAGTTCAACATTATAGAATTTTGTACATAGCTCACTTGTTCTATCCTACAGCACACATTACTTTTAAAATTATGTAATTACCAGTATTATGAACAGTAAATAGAGATTTCTTTCCAGTTCTTTTTGTCTTCAGATTTTTTCTCTAAGGATGAAGTAGTAGCGATGGGTTCTCGCAAGATGCTTGGATTGCAGGTTTGGTCCCCAGTTGGGGCACGTGCACAAAACGACCAGTTGATGTTTCTCTCTCACATCGGTGTTTTTCTCTCCCTCCCTTCCTCTCCCTCTAAAATCAATAAGTATGTCCTCTGGTGAGGATTAAAAATTTCTTTTGAAGCCCGGCTGGTGTAGCTCAGTGGATTGAGCGCGGGCTGGGAACTAGAGGGTCCTGGTTCGATTCCCAGTCAGGGCACATGCCTGGGCTGCGGGCCAGGTCCCCGGTGAGGGCCATGTGAGAGGCAACCCCACATTACTGTTTCTGTCCCTCTCTGTCTCCCTCCCTCCCTTCTCCTCTCTCTGAAAAGAAATAAATAAAATTAAAAAAAAAAAATTTTCTTTTGAAATTTTATCTTATGTGCTTATGTTCACTCAATATTCATTTGAGTTCATTTGTACTGATCTGTGTTCAGCTTTTTAACTTTTGTTTTAAAATGAATATTGAAGTCAATTTTTTTTTTGGCTAATGAATGGCATAGAAGGCAGCAGTGTACATGTACTTGACCTGATTATGAAGGAGTATCTCTGGGTTAAAGTAAATCAGGTCATGCAACCTAGTAAGCAGAGACCTATTTACTGTTGATAGATAATGTCAGAGGAAATATTGCTTATTTATAAAACTAAAAGAGCTTTGAGGTTGAACTCATTTGAAAGATATAATGTGGTTAAGGCCCTGCCTTAAAACTATAGTCCTAAACATTTTATTCCCTGAAGAGGCTTAGTCCAGTAAATGTTTTAATTTCCTTTTTTTAAAAGATTTTATTTATTTAGTTTTAGAGCAAGGGGAAAGTTGGGAGAAAGAGTGGGAGAGAAACGTTGATGTGCTAACAAAAAACATCTATCAGCTGCCTCTTGCATGTTCCCCCCCACAACTGGGGACCTGGCCCACAACACAGGCATGTGCTTTGATGGGGGATAGAAACTGACACCCATTCCATTTGCAGGCTGGCACTCAGTCCATTGAGCCACACCAGCCAGGGTCTAATTTCCTATTTAACCTCCCATTGCAGTCTTTTTCAAGACCCTTTTAATTTTAAGTGGAATTAAGTCAGAATTTTAAAATGTAGATACTACTGCTATTTAGATGGATCACTAAGCTTCAAAAATGAAACTTTGACACTTAGTCTTTAGTGCTTTAAAAAGGAATAAAAAGTGTTTTAGACACCATGAAAGTTGCATGTTATGAAAATATCTAGGAAAAGAATTTAGTCCTGACTAATGTGGCTCAGTTGGCTGGGCACTCCGCAAAGTGAAAGGTCTCTACTTCAATTCTTGGTTATAGCACATGGCTGGGTTGCAGGTTCCGTCCGCAGTTGGGTCATGTATGAGAGGCAGCTGATTGATGTTTCTCTTTCACATTGATGTTTCCATCCCTCTCTTTCTCCTCTGTTTCCCTCCTCTCTAAAAATTAAATAAATAAAATCTTACAAAAGAATTTAGAAGCCTACTTCAGGAAGAGAGCAACAAGAAGTTTAGCAGCATAAAATCCTCAGTGCTTGTAAGAAATAGGTCATCCATTTGCCTTTAAGATATTAAAAGACTACTTAAAAGTTGTTAAAGACAATCACTGAGAAACAGAATTAAGGAATTATTTTACCTGTTGAGTTTTGATGAGTATAAAGAAATAGAGGAAATAAATGGGATCAGTTTTTTAAGCATTAAGTTAGTTTACATAAATTAATATAGTGGAAATGATAGAACTGTTTTATATATAACAAATTAGGATTCATGTTTTCTGTGCAAAACTAAGATAAGCTCAATTCCTGAAGGAATTTTTATGTAGGTTATCTCTCAAATCTACAGAGAAAGAAGAAAGGTGGGGAGCGCTAGTAAATGGGTGTAGGAAATATTCTCTGCAGTTGTTCTAGTTCTCTGTTATAATAGAAACACCGTCCTATAGCTGATAGGTCAGTGGGAGTATCTGGGTCTTCAAGACACTAATGACTTCATTTTCAAATGCTAAAGAGGTAGCCAGCCCATTACTTGTAGTGGCAGAAGTTTCCTTCCCTACCTATCCGGCTTAGCCTCAACACTGGAGATGTTTTGCACTGAGTAAGTCTTTGTTGTGGAGGGTGGCCCTGCGTATTGGAGGATTGGCAGCATATCTGGTTTCCACCCACTAGATGCAACACCCCTCCCCTGCCATGCTGCCTTCCCCCACCCCCTTGTTTCAACCAAAAATGTCTTCAGACATTGCTAAATGTCCTTTTGGGAGTCAAAATGGAAGCCCTTCCCATATGGGGTTATGAATGATTTGAGAGCATGGTGCAGACTTGATACCCATTACTCCTAAATACTTTAGCATGTAGTCTCTGTACACAAGAGCACTCTCTTGTATAGCTATAGCATGAAGTCTATCCAGAAGTTATCCTAAGCAACATAATATGAACAACAGAGACATTTATTGAAGAATATGTAAGATCTAAGAAACATTGTACATAGGACAATAACACCTCAGTCCTCTTCAAAGTAGGCACCCTGGGGCCTCACACAGTTCTCCCAGTGTCTCTTCTACTGTTCAAAACATTCTGCATAATCCTTTGTTGGAATTGCCATCAGCTGCCCCGTTGTATTTTCCTGAATCTCACCAATGGTCTGACATCTCTTCCCTTTCAAAGGTGATTTTAATTTTGGGAAAAGCCAGGGTGCCAAGTCTGGGCCGTAGGGGTTGAGTCACCTGAGTGATCTGACGTTTCGCCAAAATCTCTGCACAAGACGTGATGCATGAGTAGGCGTATAGTCATGATGAAGCTGCCAGTTACCAGTTGCCCATAGCTGCGGCATTTTTGTGGTATTGCATTTCAGTCGATGGAGAACATTGAGGTGTAGTACGCCATATTAATTATTTGGCCTGGAGGGGTGTACTCGTGATGGACAACATCTTCCCAATCAAGAAACACAGTTAACATGGTCTTGATCTTGCTGCAACTTTGCTGTACCTTCTTTGGGTATGGAAACCAGGCAACTTCCATTGGGAGAACTGGGCCTTGGTTTCTGGATCAGAGCTGTAGACCCATGATTCATCTCTGGTTGTGACCTCCTTGAGGAAATGTGGTTCGTTGGTAGCAGTTTGAACCAAGTCATTAGCACTATGTTCCTTCTATTCTGGTAGCAGAAGTCACGGAACGAATTTTGCCACGACACGATACATGCTGAGATCTTCCTTCAAAGTCAGACACAGTAGTTACTGGAATCTGCAGATCAGCTTCTAGTTCTTGCACTGTCAATTGCCGATCTTTGTTGATTGCAGTACATGTTCAGTATTCTCAGGTGTTCTGCCTGTTGCAGGCCTTGCAGAAAGTGGATCACTTTTCAACAGATCTTGACCATCTTTGAAGTGTTTGTGCCATGCTTTTATTTGCATTGCACTCATTGCATTGTCCCCCAAAGCATTCTGAATCATTTGGATAATTTCCGTGGAGGAATGTTCAAGCTTAACACAAAATCCAATGCAGATTTGTTGCTGTACTTGCTCAGTCATTTTGAATGTGATGGCCTCACAGTGCTCATGCTCACTCAACAGCATCTACTTCCCCCCACTGCCTAATACAGTGAAGTCATCATTGTTCACACATATGCATTCCAGTCTGCTCTCCTTGGCTTCCATATTACATGGATGTCATGTAAACTGTTCTCATTATATTAACAACGACTGGAAGTTTTCTGGACAGAACTCATATACCCATCAAAACCAATGGAATAATATAGTCTAATCTACATGTTAATTCAGATTTCACCATTCATCTCAATAACGGCCTTTATAGCAAAACAAATCACCCATTCCAATATCCCAAAGAGCCCATGATCCAATCCAGAACAATATGTACTGTATTTAGTTGTTACAAATGTCTACTCCTTCGTTCTGGAACAACTGTGTCCAGGTTTTTTCACGTCTTTGGCATCTTTGAAGAGTAAAGATGAGTAATTTGTGGAGTGTGCCTCCATTTGTGTTTCAGCCAAACACAAAGATTAGATTAGATTTTGGTTATGTGTGTTTGGCAAAAGTACCACAGAAAGATGCTGTGTTCTCATTGCATCATATCAGATGGTACAGTGTCAGTTTGTACCATTACTGTTGATGTAATCATTTGGTGTGGTATCTGTCAGGTTCCTCAACTTCCTCATCAAACTTTGATCCACTAATTTCAGCATTGATTTTTGTCTGGACCAGTTTTTACTCTGATGGTGGTTTTGTGTTGTTTCCTAATTATACTGTTTCTTCCGTAGTTACTGGTATTTGACTTTCTACTCCAAGGTAGATCTTTTCTCCCTTCCATATCTGTAAGAACACATGTATTCATATATTCATTATGTAATATATAAATACATTCATGTATTCATTCCGTTATGTCAATGTGAACATGAATTCTTGTTTTATTAAATCATGTATCACTTATTTAACTGATAGTACTATCATTATTTTGATACTTAAGGGTTTTTTTTTTTTTTTTTTTTTTTTTTTTTTTTTTTTTTTTTTTTTTTTTAATTTTTTTTTTTTTTTTTTTTTTTTTTTTTTTTTTTTTTTTTTTTTTTTTATGTTTTTTTTTTTTTTTTTTTTTTAGAATTTGCCTGTGAATGTTTCTTTACAGTGACTTTTAACATGTCCCACCATTTGGCATTTTCTTACTGACACAGTATGTTCAAGGCCCATCATATACACCTCAAGCCCTATGTTCAGCCATTGCTCCAAGGACTCCTGTTTTCTTTTTTTTTTTAAAGATTTGTTTATTTTTAGGGTGGGGGAGGGGGGAGGAGAAAAAGAGGGAGAGAAACATCTGTGCAAGAGAATCATCAATCAGTTGCCTCTCACACAGCCCCCAACCAAAGACCTGGCCCACAATCCAGGCTTGTGCCCTGACCTAGATCAAACCAGCAACCTTTTGGTTTATGGGATGACACCCAGCTCCACTGAGCCATACCAGTCAGGGAGACCCCTGTTTTCTCTTAGTGGAGAATGGTATTTAGAAATAAAGATCTGGTCAGTAGGTATGGTCATTTCCTATGGGGTGTCATTGTTTCTAGGCCTTTTTTGTGTTGACAGAGCTAGGAAAATTATATGCATATTACCTTTTCTCTCTTACACACATACTCTTTTGTTTTCGTATATGTTTAGAATCATGAGTTCAAACTGATACCTTCAATTCTAGTTCAACACCATATGTCTTATTCTGACCATAGCACTTTCCACATTTTATTTCACTTTGCTGACAGTATGAAATCTTGTTCCTGTTATGTTCAACATGTTTATGTATTTGCTCAATCCTCATGTATATAACCAGTTGTCTTCTTTTTTCCCCCAAAGATTTTATTTTTAGAGAGAGGGGAAGGGAGGGAGAAAGAGAGGGAGAGAAACATAGATGTGCGATAGAGACATGATCAGTTGCCTTTCACATGCCTCCACCTGGGGCACTGGACCGCAACCCAGGCATGTGCCCTCACTGGGAATCAAATTGGTGACCTCTTGGTTCGCAGGTCAGTACTCAGCTCACTGAGCCACACCAGCCAGGGTTTTCTGACCACACATGCCATCTCCGCAGATTTAGTCCCACTGATCAAAAAGTCCATCTTCCCTCCCCTCATTTCCCGATGTTAGAGCATTAACTTTTTTTAAACATTTTATTGAATATTCTATTACAGTTGTCCCATATTTTTTCTCCCTTATTCCCCTCCACCCTGTACCCCACTTCCTACCTGCATTCCCCTCTCCCTTAGTTCATGTCCATAGATCATACATGTAAGTTCTTTGGCTTCTCCAATTCCTATACTGTTCTTAACCTCCCCTGTCTATTTTGTACCTACCATTTATGCTTCTTATTCCCTGTACCTTTTCCCCCATTTTCTCCCCTCTTCCCCTCCCTGCTGATAACCCTCCATGTGATCTCCATTTCTGTGATTCTGTTCCTGTTCTAGTTTTTGTCTTAGGTTTTTTTTTTTTAGGTTCAGTTGTTGGTAGTTGTGAGTTTGTTGTAATTTTAATGTTCATAGCTTTTTTTTTAAATTAATTAATTTATTTTTAGAGAGAGGGGAAGGGAGGGAGACAGAGAGGGAGAGAAACAGCAATGTATGGTTGCCTCTCACATGGCCCTCACTGGGGACCTGGCCTGCAACCCAGGCATGTGCCCTGACTGGGAATCGAACTGGGACCTTTTGGTTCCCAGCCCGCGCTCAATCCACTGAGCTACACCAGCCAGGGCTAATGTTCATAGCTTTTGATCTTCTTCTGTTTGTTAGGTAAGTCCTTTTTACATTTCATATAATAAGGGCTTGGTGATGATGAATTCCTTTAACTTGACCTTATCTGAGAAGCACTTTATCTGCCCTTCCATTCTAAATGATAGCTTTGCTGGATAGAGTAATCTGGATGTAGGACCCTGCCTTTCATGACTTTGAATACTTTTTTCCAGCCCCTTCTTACCTGTAAGATTTCTTTTGAGAAATCAGCTGATAGTCTTATGGGGACTCCTTTGTAGATAACTCTCCCTTTCTCTTGCTGCTTTTAAGATTCTCTTCTTTAATATTGGGTAATGTAATTATGATGTGCCTTGGTGTGTGCTTCCTTGAGTACAACAAACAAGTTGGGACTCTCTGAGCTTCCTGGACTTCCTGGCAGTCTATATTCTTTGCCAGATTGGGGATGTTCTCCTTCATTATGTTTTCAAGTAAGTTTTTAATTTCTTGTCCTTCCTCTTTTCCTTCTGGCATCCCTATGAGTTGAATGTTGGAAGGTTTAAAGTTGTCCTGGAGGTTCCTAAGCCTCTCTTCATTTTTTGGAATTCTTGTTTTTTCTTTCTGTTCTGGTTGAATGTTTATTTCTTCTTTCTGCTCCAGATGGTTGATTTCAGTCCCAGTTTCCTTCCGTTCACTGTTGGTTCACTGTATGTTTTTATTTATTTCACTTTTCATAGCCTCACTTTTTCCTCTATTTTGTGACCGTACTCAGTCATTTCTGTGAGCATCCTGATTCCCAGTGTTTTGAACTCTGCATCTGATAGGTTGGCTATCTCTTCATCACTTAGTTCTATCTTAGGAGCTTTCATCTGTTCTTTCATCTGGGCCATACTTTGTGTCTTGGCGTACCTGTTACATTGCAAGGGGCATAGCCTTAGGCATTTGCCAGGGCGGGGGCAACCCACATTGCTGTGTTGTGGCACTGTATGTAGGGGAGTGGTCTGAGAGGGAACAGTGCCCCTTGCCTTTCTCTTGGACGGCTTTCAGTTAGTTCCCTTGCTATCCAGAAACAAATTGGGCCCTTCTAGTCCTGACTCCCAGGTGGGTGGGCTTGTGTACATTCTAGGACAGTGTAGGTCTCTCCAACGCACTCTCCTGTGAGGCTGGGAGTTTCTCCTGCTGCTACAAGCCTTACAGATATTTACATCCAGGGGTTTTGAGGTTTTATTTCCATTTAGTGGAATCTTGGGTTGCGTAGTCTTTCTCCCCAGTTGTTCCTTCCAGTTTGTCTGCACGCAAATGTGGGACCAGCTAGTCCCCAACCTTGCTGCGTGTCCTCTCTGCCCCAGCTGCCCATCTCCACCCCTCCTACCAGTCTGGATGAATGTTTCTTCTTTAACTCCTTGGTTGTTGGACTTCCATACAGTTTGATTTTCTGGCAGTTCTGGTTGTTTTTTATTTTCCTCCTTTTGTTGTGCGAGGAAGCAAAGTGTTTCTACCTATGTCTCCATCTTGGCTGGAAGTCAGAAAGTATTAACTTTTTCAGCATGCCAGCTATGAGAATTTTCTTCAACACCTCACCAGGGTGGGTTGTTCATTACAGTATTGAGGGCTGACTAGAGCAACACGTGAGGCAGAAAGAAGATGAGGAGGGTGAGGAAAACTTCTGGTAATAACCTAGTTGAAATGATTACTCAGAGAAGTTGTTACTTGTTGCCCTGTTTTGGCTCAGGCATGGCCCAGCAAACTTAAGGTCGCTCGTTCAGTTCCCAGTCAAGGCACATGCCTGGGTTGCAAACCAGGTCCCTGTTTGGAGGCGTGCAAGAGGGTACTGATCACACATTGATGTTTCTGTTCTCTTTCTTCCACCCTTTCCCTCTCTCTAAAAATAAATAAAATCTTTAAAAAAAAATTGTCACTTGCTGGGGAGAAAAGTAAAGATAGGGTTTGAGAGATTGGATTAGGGCATATCTAGATCTAAGTACATGTTTCAACGTACAGGTTTATTCATAATTCGGCTATTTTAATGCTTTTTTTAAAAGTATGCCATTTTATTTCTGATCACTGGCTACTGTTTCCCTGCATCCTGTTATTTGCAGTTGTCGTATGTATGCTGATATACTTAGATCATTTCTTTTGCCTGCCTTAATTTTTGTTTAAATTCTAGCTTTTCATTCAGCTGCTGCCCATCTGCCCTCTTCAGATTGTTTTACTTTTTTTCTGTGTCTGGAAATTTACTGACCATTCTGGGATCTAGTCATTAAGATGTCATTGTGAAATTCACTGTATTCTCATGGATCAGATAGAAGCCTGAGACATACAATGTATGTGAAGTGTGAAGAAAACAGAGACTCTAGCTATTGGTTTGCTGATGAGGGATACGGGCTGAAATGTAAAAAAAGTGAAAAGCCACGGCTCCCCATTTGTAGCTCCAAATTTGGTGATCCATAGAGTCGTTGAAGCTGAACTTGTTCTGGCAGAGCCTGAATGTGGATGTGGGTCAGTTTTAGTTGGCTTTTCTTTGTCACTTTTTTCAATTTATTGATTTTTATAGAGAGGAAGGGAGGGAGAAAAAGAGAAACATTGATTTGTTGTTCCACCCATTTATGCATTCATTGGTTGATTTTTTTTTTATTTTATTTATTTTTAGAGGGAGGGGGAGGGAGGGAGGAAGAGAGGAAGAGAAGTATTGATGTGTGGTTGCCTCTCACATGGCCCTACTGGGGACCTGGCCCGCAACCCAGGCATGTGCCCTGACTGGGAATCGGACTAGCGACCCTTTGGTTCACAGCCTGCGCTCAATCCACTGAGCTACACCAGCCACGGCTGTCTGATAATTTTTGATTGGATGCTAGTTATTTAAACTTTTACTTTGTTTGGTACTGAATATTTCCCTATTAAGTTTTGGCTTATTCTGAGATGTACCTCTATTATTTTTTATCTTCCAAGGCTTGTAAATTTTAAATGGGAGAGCAGCCTTTAGGATTCACCTCTTCTCCCCCCAAAAGATATTACCTGTCTGCCCCGAATTGTAAGATTTTCTACTGCGGCTAGTAGGAACATTAACTCTTTTCATCCCTGGGACAAAACAGTCTAGGGACTATTTCCTTTGGTCTTTGGGGGATATCCTTTTCCTTGCCTTAAGTACTTTTTTTTCACACATTAGTTCATCATTATGCTCAAAAGTTCTAAAGAGCTAAAAGTTATCTTAATCTTTGTAAAACTTTTCCCTCAAACTTCCTCAGCGTCTAACACCCATCTTTAAAACAAAATTTCTTAGCAGTTTTTTAAAAGGCCAAACCCAGATTAATTTTCCCCTTTGGATTGCCATCAAAGTACCATGCATACTTGTACATTGCAGCCCTTTGATTTTTTTCAGAAATCACTTAATTGTAGAGCATCCTGATTTAATGTTGGTGAGAGTGACTCTCTTATTTATGATATTCTTGAGTGGATAAATCCTGATCAGCGTACTGTATTTGTCCTCACTTAGTACAAGTCTTTGAAGCTCAAATCAATTCGGTAATATTGCTTAAAAATTTCACATGACTTAAAAAGTTATTTTAATTTTTTACCCTTTTGGGAACCAGTTTAACGACAGATAGCATAATACTGCCGTTTTTTTCTTAGCTTTTCATGAAGGAACTCTTCTTTCCTCTGCTTTTTAGTTGTGATTTGACACACCAATTTGTCAAGCACAGCCTTGGCATTGTAATTGTAAAAAACTGATTTTTATCCATTATTTTTATAGAAACTGGATTCTCTCTCATGGATAAATGCTTCATAAGTCTGTGATTGACATATTTTTTCCTTAGCTGTAATAGTGTTAAGATTCTCTTTCTTGTCAAACCCTGGATAATTGAATAGTAAAGAATAGTATGTTTAAGATGCTTAGGACTGAAATAAGTTATAATGATTCCAAATCTTAGTAGAGTATTCCTAAAGAGCTTTCTATTTAATTTATTCTAAATAATTCTTCTCATTAGATTGCAGAATAAACAGAAATCACAAATATTTTAACACAGAAAATGTAAAGAATCTGGTTAATGTGAAGTGTCTGCTTTTTAAACCAGAATAAAATTAACAAGATTAAAGATAAGCCTGGTGATGCAATCAGAATGACCCAATTAAAACTTAGCTAGGTTGCTGAATGGTAAGGATGATTTTCATTTTCCATGAAAAGTTGACTGCTTTTTCCTTGCAGATCTGATACTCAGTAACTCTCACTGAGTGACATTAGCATGTGACATAGTGTTGTGATTTTCATATACAATTCATTTAGGTGCATGTAAGTTGTCATATTGTTTTGGAATAATGTAAAGAGCTCAGAGTCCATTGTTGTCATGTACCTGTAGTCCCCCTCTCCCAATGTGTATTAGCCACATTCATATATGTTTTTTATCTCACTAATATTTTAGATAGTAGGATGTATCTTCACTCCTTCCTCTCCCTATAATAAAACCTTATATTAACCATGTACAACTTTCAGTTAATAGTCAAAGAAAAGTTTATAATTGGATCTACTTTCTTTCAGATTACCTATTAGCAGTAAAGTGGTAAAAACATCATCAAAAACTTTGAAAATAGTAGGTCCTGGCTGAGCTCAATTAGTTAGAGTATCTTTCCAATACACTAAGGTTGCAGGTTTTATCCCAGATCGGGGCACATACAAGAATCAACCAATGAATGCATAAATAAGTGGAACAAGAAACTGATGTTTCTTTCCCTCCCTCCCTCTCTAAAATCATTAAGTAAAAAAAAATTTAAAAACTTTAATTTACTAAATAAAGTTCATCGAATGTATCCTTTTAATATAACTTAGTTATCCTCTACACAGTTTTCAAGGGCTTTTGAAAAAAATTCATGTGATACTCTCTTAGGAAAGTTTGTGTGGCTGCTAGGCTTCTCATTTTTTGAGTCCAGTTAGCCATAGGAGCCCTTCTTAGTAGGTGTCTTTTTTTCCCCTTCAGTATTTATAGGGTTCATCCATATTGTAGTATATGATAGGATTTCCTTCTATTTTATGGTCAAATAATACTCTGGTGTGTGGCTATATCGCATGTTTTCTTCATTCATCTGTTGACCAGTTAGGTTGTTTCCACTTCTTGCCTATTGTGATAAGATGATGCACTGAACATGAGAATGTAGATATATATTTGAGATCCTGGTTTCAGTTCTTTTGGATAAATACATTGAAGTAGGAATGCAACATTATGTGGTGGTTCTATTTTTAATTTTGGGAGGCCTTTACTTATTTATTTATAAAGATTTTATTTATCTTAGAGAAAGGGGAAGGGAAGGAGAGAGGAAGACAAACATCTATGTGTGGTTGCCTTTTGCGTGCCCCATACAGGGACCTGGCCTGCAACCCAGGCATGTACCCCGACTGGGAATCGAACCAGTAACCCCTTGTTTCACAGGCCTGTGCTCAGTCCACTGAGCTATGCCAGCTGGGGCTTGGGGGACCTTTAAACTGTGTTCGATAATGGCTTCACCATTTAAATTACCCCAAGCAGTGTTCAGGGAACCAGTTCCAATTTGTCTGCATTCTTGCCAACACTTGGTTTTAACATTTTTTTTTTTAACAATGTGATGTGATAATGTGATTTTTTTTTTTTAAAAAAGCCTGTATTTATTTTTAGAGAGAGGGGAAGGGAAGAGAAAGAGAGGGAGAGAAACATTGATCTGTTGCCTCTGACATGCCCTAACCAAAAACCTAGCCCACAATCCAGGCATGTGCCCTGACCAGGAATTGAACCAGCAACTTTTAAGTTTGTGGGACAACACCCAACCTGCTGAGCCACACCAGTCAGGACGCATTGTTTGCAGTTTTCTTTTAAAATGTATTTTATTGGCTACACTATTACAGTTGTCCCGATTTTCCCCCATTTACCCCTCTCCACCTGATAGCCCCATTCCCTCCAGCAGTCCACACTCCCTTAGTTCATGTGCATGGGTTAAACGTGTAAGTTCTTTGGCTTCTCCATTTCCTGTATTGTTCTTTTTTTTTTCCCCCTAAAGAAATACCTAATACGATTTTATTTTTTTTTAATTATTTCATTGTTGTTCACCTACAGTTGTCTGCATTTACCCCCCACCCCCAACCCCAGGCAAACCCACCTCCCTCCCTTGCTTCCACCCTCCCCCTTGGTTTTGTCCATGTGTCCTTTATAGCAGTTCCTCAATACCCTTGTCCCCCTTCTCTCCTTCCCCCTCCCCTCTGGTTACTGCCAGAATGTTCTAAACTTCAATGTCTCTGGTTCTATTTTGTTTCTCTGGTTGTATTTTGCTTGCTTACCTCACAAGCGTCTTGGCTGTGACTGATCTGTGCCGTGGGGATCTCGTCCCAGCCGAAACCCGTGGGTGACCGTAACCGAACGCGTGTATAAATCTCACACTGAGACACGCTGGGGGAAGGAATCCGGCGGCCACAGGTCTCCTCCACCATCCCCCATCTTGGGGAGAAAGACCTCGTGGGTTGCTTAGCCGGGGGTTTTATTAGAGGCATTAAGACACATTTACATTGGATTGATTATTCATGGGATTAAGCAGAACAGGGGTAGGATTACTCATTAGCAAGGCATCAGGATGTTGATTCACATCTGGTGGCAGACACGACCAGGTTAATGTAATATTCAGGGATCAGCAAGCCAGAATTTTTTAAGATACACCTTTGCCAAATTCCTATTAGAGAATTCCCATCCCACAGACATGATCCACACTTGCTCACACAGGAATCACACGGAGCTGTGCTCAAAACGTGTAAATTCTCAGGACTGCGTGTTTACACGTGTGTGGAAATCACTGCCACAGATCTGAATTCTCCGGTAGCTGATCTGGCCTTGGTGCCTTCGCTCCTGAGTCCTCATACGAAACTTTTTAACATTTCATATAGTAGAGGCTGCATGATGATGTACTTTTGAGAAATCCGCTGACAGTCTTATGGGAATTCCTTTGTAGGTAACTGTCTCCTTTTCTCTTGCTGCTTGCAAGATTCTTTCCTTATTCTTGATCTTGGGTAATGTTATTATGATGTGCCTTGGTGTGTTCCTCTTTGGGTCCCGCTTCTTTGGGATTCTCTGAGCTTCTTGGACTTCCAGGAAGCCTATTTCCTTTGCCAGATTTGGGAAGTTCTCGTTCATTGTCTGTTCAAAAATTCGTTCAATTTCTTGGTGTTCCTCTTGTCCTTCTGGCAGCCCTATTATCCGGATGTTGGGTCGTTTACAAATGTCTCTGAGGTTCCTGAGTCCCTCCTCATTGTTTTGAATTCTTGTCTCTTCCTTCTGGTCCACCCCATTGGTTTGAGTCCCAGCTTCCTTTTTTTCCCTATTGGTTCCCTGTAAATCTTCCTCCATCATCTTTATCGTATTCTTCATTTGTTCAACTATTTCTTCCAGTTTTGTGAGCATCCTGATTACCAGTGTTTTAAACTGGGCATCTGTTAATTTGGCTATCTCTTCGTCTGTTAGTTGTAATTTGTTCTGATCTTTCATTTTGACTATTTTCATTCTTTTTTATCTCGGCACACCTGTCGGAGTCTTAGGTGTTTGTTGGTGCCTGGCAACCTGGGTCGCTTTTTTGTGACGTTTCCTCTGGGGGTGGGGCCTGGGAAGGAGCAATGGCGTCTGCCGTTCACCACCGCTCCCAATCACTCTCTGCTCCCCAGTTCCCCACTGCCTTTTCCGCCAGTCTCGGCCCTGCTGGTTCCCACTGGCCTCTCCAGTTACACCGCTGGCCTGCGAGGTTCACCCGTTGCTCGGGGTGGTGCTTTGGTTAGCGCTCCCGGGGTGAGTTTCTCCAGGCAAACTGCCTCTCACTCCGCTCCTCTGCTTGGTTCTTCCCCGCTTACCGGCCTGGATGTACGTCCTCCCCAACTTCCTGGGTGTCGGACTTCCCTTCAGTTCGATTCTGTCCATTCTGGTTGTTTAGTTTTTGCTATTGAGTTCGTTGTTTAAACTCTGGTTGTGAGTGGCGGTGCAGTGCGTCCACCTATGCTGCCATCTTGGTGGAAGTCCTCCATTTCCTATATTGTTCTTAACATCCCTCTGTTATTTTGTACCTCCTGGTTGGTAATTCTTAATCTCTGTACCTTAACCCCATTCTCTCCCTTCCACCTCCCAACTGATAACCCTCCAAATGCTCTCCATATCTGTGATTGTTTCTGTTCTTCTTTGTTTGGTTTTTTAGATTTAATTGTTGATAGTTGTGAATTGATTGCCATTTTAATGTTTATAGTTTTGATACTCTTTTTCTTAATATAATTCCCTTTAACATTTCATGTAATAATGGCTTGGTGGTGATGAACTCCTTTAGCTTTACCTTGTTTGGGAAGCACTTCATCTGCCCTTCAATTCTGAATAGGTTTGCTGAATAGAGTAATCTTGGGTGTAGATCCTTGCTTTTTATCACTTTGAATATTTCTTGCCAGTCTCTTCTAGCCTCAAAGTTTCTTTTGAGAAATCAGCTTACAGTCTTACGGGAACTCCCCTGTAGGTAACTAACTACGTTTCTCTTGCTGTTTATAAGATTCTTTCTTTAACCTTTGGCATTTTAATTATGATCACTCTTGGTATGGGCCTCTTCGGGTCCAACTTGTTTGGGACTCTGTCCTTCCTGGACTTGTATGTCTATTTCTTTCACCAAATTTGGGAAATTTTATTTATGTTTTCATTATTTTTTTCAATTAAGTTTTTAATTTCTTGCTTCTCTTCTCCTTCTGGCACCTCTATGCTTTGGATGTTGTAATGCTTGAAGATGTCCCAGAGAGCTTCTTAGCCTATTGTAGTTTTTTTGAATTCTGTTTTCTTCTTGTTCTTTTGATTGAATGTCTTTTTCTTCCTTATGTTCCAAATCGTTGATTTGATTCTTGGCTTCATCCCCTCCACTGTTGGTTCCCTGCAGATTTTTCTTTATTTCACTTAATGTAACCTTCATTTCTGCTTGGGTCAGAAATACTGTTGAAGTAGCCCGGCTGGTGTAGCTCAGTGGATTGAGCGCGGGCTGGGAACCAGAAGGTCCCGGTTCGATTTCCAGTTGGGGCACATGCCTGGGTTGCGGGCCAGGTCCCCAGTGAGGGCCATGTGAGAGGCAACCATACATTGCTCTTTCTCCCTCCCTTCTCCTCTCTCTAAAAATAAATAAATAAAAAATCTTAAAAAAAAAAAAAAGAAATACTGTTGAAGTATCAAATGAGTTCTTTGAGCATCCTGATACACCAGTGTTTTGAATTCCTCATCTAATAGGTTGCTTATCTCCATTTCATTTAGTTCTTTTTCTGGAGTTTTGTTCTGTTCTTTCATTTGGGGCATATATCTGTGTCTCTTCATTTTGGCAG
The DNA here is from genome assembly GCA_004026765.1 of Micronycteris hirsuta. Classification (NCBI taxonomy): domain Eukaryota; kingdom Metazoa; phylum Chordata; class Mammalia; order Chiroptera; family Phyllostomidae; genus Micronycteris; species Micronycteris hirsuta. The sequence continues at coordinate 17,308 of PVJI01015095.1, read as the reverse complement.
CCTTCCTGTGTTTGTTTGTTTGTGTATATTAGGTAGCACTGCTTTGAGTCCCTGTCTTAGTAGTGTGGCCTATTGTAGAAAAGCACACCTGTAAGTTGTATGGGGCAGAACCTTAGGTAATAGCCACCTGTATTACTGCTCTGTGACTCTTTGTTGGGGAGGGCTCAGAGAGGAGACCTACTGCCTGGCCTCTGGAGTTTTGCCTAGGGAGGAATCTGTCTCCCCCCCCATTTGCCTTGATGCTAGTTGCTTTAATTTCTCCCCGTATGCCAATAGTGCCCTTTTATCTGTTGTCCTGGTGCTGAATTCCAGAGGGAGTGAGTCTGCATAAGTCAGTTTTGGGCCCTTTAAGAGGAGTCTCCCAAGAATCCTGCCGTTTTTTCTGCCACCTTAGTCCCCACTGGTTTTTATAGCCAGAAGTTATCAGGACTTATCTTCCTGGTGTTAGAACTCTGGGCTGGGTGGTCTGGTCTGGGACTGAGATCCCTTGCTCCTGAGGTATCCCTCCTGATTTTTATCCGCCACATGTGGATATGGGACTGCCCATTCTGCGTCTCTGTGCAACTCAGCACCACTCAGCTTTGCTTCTCCACCTCTCTGCATCTCAGCTCCTTCTACCCATCTGGATGAATGTGGCTTCTTTAAATCCTTGGTTGTCACACTTCATACAGCTCGATTTGTGATTCTGGGTGATAATTTGTTTTGTAGTCTAGTTGTAATTTTTTCTGTGGTTGTATGAGGCATGTGTGTTACCTATATCTCCATCTTGACCAGAAGTCATCTAACTTGCATTTTTTCTTATTTATACAAGAAAATTTATTAGACTAGATAAAACCAAACTAATAAAGTCATGCCATTTGGCTGGCAGGTCAGTTTCTTCTGCGTTGAAGGGAAAACCTAAGTCAAAAATTCAGACTGATCTGAAGGAGGTGTCTCGGGGTGGGTGGTGTGTGCCTGTCCTCAACTTTGGCCCTGGCCCCCTGGCCTAGCTTAGTAGGGATGATTGGGTTTGGGCAGCAATGACTCCAAGGAACTAGATGAGTAGAACAGGAAACTGATCAGGGGACATTCTATCAGTGGCCACTGGATGGGGACCTCGGGGACCCTCCACTACTGTTTCCCCTTCCTGCTCTTGAGGCCCTGTTTCCTCTACGGGTCTCTCCAGGGTCTGGCGTTCTTTCAGCTCAAGCGTGGTGAGCTTCTCCATGGCAGTAAAGCGCTCTGCCCAGCTGGCTGTGGATTTGTCAATAACCTCCTGATGAGCTTCATCACATTGTCCACTGTGTTTCCATAGTCCTGGCTGGCCAGGTAGAGCATCAGCCACAGAGGTGTAACTGGAGAACTGGCACACTTCCAGCTGATCCCAGCAGGCCTCCCACTTCTTGTTCATCTCCTTCCTCCTGGGGTTTCTCTGTGATATCTTTGGAAGACCGGTGCTGCCTCTGCAGCAGGGACTCACCAAGCTCCAGGCAGGTGTTGGAAGTTCTTTGATGTGCATTTTTCTTAATGATTACTGATGTTTAACATTTTTTTCATGTACCTTTTTGGCCCTTTGTTTTCTTTGGAAAAATGTAAGTCCTTTGCTCATTTCTTGTTTTTTCTTTTCTTGCCATTGAATTGTAGGAGTTTCTTTTTTAGTTGACCCTTGAATAATGTGGGAGTTGGGTGCTGACAGCACGCGCCCTCCGCAAGTCAGAAATCCACATATAACCGTTTTTTTTTTTGTTTTTTGTTTTTTAATTAATCTTGGAGAGAAATTTTGTTGTTCGACTTATTTGTTTAATCATTGGTCCCCACCTGGACATTGCTCCAACCACTTGAACTATTCCGCCAGTGTAGAAATCCATGTATAACTTTTGACTCCCCAGAAAACTCAAGTTGGTACTTGGCATCCATGGATTCAGCCAACTATGGATTGAAAAAAGTATTTCAGTCTACAGGTGGGAATTTGAAAGTAGTGTTTTTGATACACCATAGGTTCAATCTGGTGGTGGTTGATCTGCAGATGGAAAACTCTCAGATACGAGGTCCAACTGTATTTTTTGAAAAAAATTGTGTATTAGTAGACCTGTGCAGTTTAAACCCATGTAGTTCACGGGTCGACTATATTTTGGATAGTAATCCCTTACCAAATATGTGGTTTGGAAATATTTTCTCCCATTCTGTAGGTTGCCTTTTCACTCTTTTAATCTCTTCTTTTCCTGTGCAGAAGCCTGTTAGTTTGATGTAGTCCTACTTGTCTATGTTGCTTCCATTGCTTGTGCTTTTGGTGTCATTGCCAAGACCAGTGTTACCTATTTTTTCTTGCATTTTCTCTAGGAGTTTTACAATTTCAGGTTTAATGTTTAAGTCTTTGATCCATTTTGAGTTGATTTTTGTGTAGTCCAGTTTCCCAGCACCAATTTTTTTTTTTTTTTTAATTTTTAGAGAGGGGGAGGGAGGGAGAAAGAGAGGAAGAGAAACATCAATGTGTGGTTGCCTCTTGTGCGCCCCCTACTGAGGACTGGTCTGCAACCCTGGCATGTGCCCTGCATGGGAATCGAACCGCCAAACCTGTGGTTTGCAGGCTGGCACTCAATCCACTGAGTCACACCAGCCAGGACCCCAGCACCATTTGTTGAAGAGACTATCCCCATTGTGTAATTGGTCTTGGCACCCTACAATAAGATCATTTGACCATATATATGCGGATTTAATTTTGGGCTCTCCATCCTGTTCCATTGGTCTGTATATATCTACAATAGCTTTATGCCAGTACCTTACTGTTTTGATAACTGTAGCTTTGTGATATTCTTTGAAATAAGGAAGTGTGAGTCCTCCAAGTTTTCAAGTTTTTTTTGTTATTTTTCAAGTTTGTTTTGGCTACTTAAGGTTGTTTGTGGTTCCATACGAATTTTACTTTTGTTTTTCCTATTACTGTAAAAAATACCATTGGTAAGAGTACATTGTGTCTATAGGTCACTATAGATAGTGGAAACATTTTAACAATATTGTTTTGCAATCCATGAAGACAGAATGTCCTTCCATTTCTTTGTGTCTTTAGATTCTTTTAAATGGTGCTTTGTAGGTGTCAGTATACATATCTTTGGCCTCCTTGGTTAAGTTTATTCCTAAGCATTTTATTTATTATTTATTTTATCCTCACCTGAGGACATTTTAATTTGCTTTTTTAGAGTAAGAGAGGAAGGTAGAGAAGAAACATTGATGCGATAGAAGCATTGATAGGTTGCCTCCTCATGCACCCTGACTGGGGATCGTATGCACTTGGACGGGGGATGAACCTACAACCTAGGCATGTGCCCCTACCAGGAATCAAACCCACAAACCTTCCATTATGGGAGGATGCTCCAACCACGGAGCCATGATGATCAGGGCTGCATTTTATTCTTTTTGATGCTATTGTAAATGGGATTTTATTCATTTCATCTTTTGGATAGTTTTTTGTTGTATAGAAAGCAGCTGACTTTTATATGTTGATTTTGTAATGTACAACTTGACTGAACACATTTACTAGTTCTAAAAGTTTTTTTGTTATGTGTAATCTTTAGGGTTTTTAACATGAGATCATGTTATTTGTGAATAGAGAAAATTTTACTACTTTATGTTTTGGATGTCTTTATTTTTTTTTCTTGCCTAATTGCTTTTGCTAGTGTGTCCAGTACCGTCTATTCAATAAAAGCAGTGAGAGGGTGTCTTTTTCTTGTTCTTGATCTTAAAGGAAAAGTATTTAGTTTCTTGCTGTTGAGGGTGATGCTAATTGTGTTGTTGGAGTTTTTATATATGCCCTTTATTATGTTGAGGTAATTTCCTTCTATTCCTAGTTCATTGAGTGTTTTTATCATGGAATGGTGTTGAATTTTGTCAGATGATGCTTTTTATGTACCAATTGAGATGATTGTGTGATTTTTGTTCTTCTTTCTATTAATGTGGTTGGTTGATTTTCATGTTGACCCTTCTCTGCATCCTAGAGATAAATCCCACTTGGTCATGGTGTATGATTTTTTTAAAGATTTTATTTATTTTTAGAGAGAGAGGAAAGGAGGAAGAAAGAGAGAGAGAAACATCTGTGTGCGAGAGAAACATTGATTGGTAGCCTCTCACTCTCTCCTAACTGGGGATCTGGCCCACAACCCAGGCATGTGCCCTGTCTGGGAATTTTTACTGGCAACCTTTCAGTCTACAGGCCACCACTCAATCCACTGAGACACAACAGCCAGAGCATGGTGTTTGATTTTTTTAAATGTGCTGTTGAATTATTTTTAGTATTTGTTGAGGATTTTTGTGTCTATATTCATCAGGAACGTTATCCAGGACTTTTGAGCTGAGTTAGAACACTGTATCCTAGTCTGTTTGTAGTGGTGTTAACAAAGTGTTTTCATGTCAGTTACTCTATTTGTTTATTGCAGTCCCTCTGTTAGTTGGGTAGAGCATATATTCTAATTTCCTTATGAAGATGTTGTACTAAGACAATTATATATGATCACATAGTAATTATTATCATTAGTATTATCAGTAATAATTCTTGTATAGCACATATTGTTTCAGGCACTCTTCTACGTGTCTTACATATATTTATTTAATTCTCAAAACAATGCATTGCAGTAGGTACTGTCGTTAACCCCATTTTACAGATGAGAAAAATGTTGAGTGATAAATAATAGTAGAGCTTACCATTTATTTGGATTTTATCTTATTTTTACTTTTTAAAGATTTATTTATTTTTAGAGAGATGGGAGGGGAAAAGACAGAGAGAGAGAGAAACATCGATAGGTTGCCTCTCACACACTCCCAACTGAGGACCTGGCCCTTAGTAACCCACGCATGTGCCCTGACTGGGAATCGAAACAGCAGCCTTTTGGTTTGCAGGCCAGCATTCAGTCTACTGAGCCACACCATCCAGGCGTGGATTTTAATCTAGACCATCTGGTTCCTGAGTCTACTTTGTTGACTGTTTGGTGTGTTGCCACTTGAAATTAACTAGAAGGATGTCAGTTTAGTATAGAACCTTGACCGGCCCTGGTATTTTGTTAACCTCTGGAATCAGTGCTTTAAAAAAAAAAGGTCTTGAGCTTTGAGGCACCTTTTCTTTCCAAAAGTTGGTTATGACTGTGCTTCAGGTATTATAGGTTGCTTAAATGAGGGATCTCTCACCTAGTAGGCATATAGGTTATACAGCATATGCTTGAGTGGCCTATGTGGTTGTGCCTCAGGAGGCTTAAGTTATTGCATGAATGCATAAATTGCTTTAGATTACTAATGCATCATCACTTTATGCAAACATTTTACACAAGAATAGTGGGTCTGTATACTGAATACAAATGAGACTTTCTACTTCATGTAAGTTTCACAGTAAGATTTCTTTTAACGTTAAGATTTCCTAACACATTTAGTCCTGGTGGGTCTGTTGGTTGGAGCATTGTCCTGTACACGAAAAGGTTGTGGGTTCAATCCCAGTCGGGACATGTATGGGAGGCAGTGATCAGTGTTTCTTTCTCACATTAATGTGTTTGTTTTTTTTCTCTCTCTCTGTACCTCTTTCCACCTCTCTCCCTCTCCTCCCTTCCACTCTCTCTAAAATCAATAAGCATATCCTCAGGTGAAGATTAAAAAAATTTCTTAACACATTTAATATATGAATCAATTTTAACTTTATCTTTTAAATACTAGTTCTTGTGGAATTTACACTATTATTTTGATGTCATAACATGGTTATTTTGAAGATATATTTGCATAAAGGATAATTTTGTATGAATCTTAGTTATAGTTACGTTAGTTCACTACCGGCTAGTAAAGGAAGATGGTTAATTACTTTTAATTTCTTTTAAAGATTTTTTTTTTTTTTTTTTTTTTTTTTAAAGAGAGAGAGGGGAAGGGAGGGAGACAGAGAGGGAGAGAAACAGCAATGTGTGGTTGCCTCTCAACATGGCCCTCTCTGGGGACCTGGCTCGCAACCCAGGCATGTGCCCTGACAGGGAATCTAACTGGGACCGTCTGGTTCCCAGCCCGCACTCAATCCACTGAGCTACACCAGCCAGGGCTAATTTCTTTAAAAAAAAAAAAAAGATTTTATTTATTTTTTTAGAGAGAGGGTAAGGGAGGGAGAAAGAGAAACATCGATGTGTGAAACATCAATTGCTTGCATACTCCCAACTGGGAACCTGGGCAACTTTTCAGTTCATATGCTGGCACTCAGCCCACTGAGCAACACTAGCCAGGGCAGGTGGTTAATTTGTTAATACAGATTTTTCCCAATCTTAAAGTGTATTTCTCCCCTTTACTCTTTTTTTTTTGTATGTAGGGCTGAAAATTTGATTATTACACTCTTAATAAAGACAAAATCTCTAATGAGATTCAGACCATTTATTTGAAGATAAAAGGACAAATTTTAACATCACTTTTGTAAAGGATGGACAAAATATTTTCACTCTTTATTGAATCAATCTCCTTTGAAAGTAAGGATTTGTACCTTTTATACAGGTTAGATCCTATGGATTTGATTATACAGGCTCACAATTCTTCTCAGTTCTGAAATTCAAATTATTAAAGTGAAAGTTTTTTTCATTGTTACAGTAATTGATTTGCTAGCAAATTACCCTAAACTGAGGTGAGGCAATATCCTACTTAGTATAAATATGTGTACATTTTCCTGCAGAAATCATAGATACTGTTATGTAGTACTGCTTTAGAATCAACTATGTTTTGTACCATGTGGCATATGTACCATATTTACCTTTTTTTTTTTTAAGATTTTATTTTTATTTTTAGAAGGGAAGAGAGGGAGAGAAACATCAGTGTGTGGTTGCCTCTCACATGGCCCTCACTGGGGACCTGGCCTGCAACCCAGGCATGTGCCCTGATGGGGAATCGAACTGGCGACCCTTTGGTTCCGAGCCCGCACTCAATCCACTGAGCTACACCAGCCAGGGCCATATTTACCTTTATAAAATTTGAAAACTTTTGAATAATGGCACTCATCAGTTTCACTTAAATGAATATGGGCCACAACAGTTTCACTTAAACGAATATGGGCCTATATCTCTTGTCATAAGCTGCCTGATTTCCATGATTGGAGGAATGTGGGATGTCAATCAGCAGCATGAGGAATAATGAACATGTCAAATGAACTATATTGATCAATAAGTTAGTACAAGCCTGGCAAGAGTTTTAATTTCTTCTCTTGGATGGTAATAGTTCTTCAGAGTGCTGATTGTCAGTTTTGTGGCAGAATAGCACAGTGACTCTGTATGGGAATATGGTGGGAATATAAGCCAGATACTGTGTATCCTGCTCTGGGTAGAGTATATGCATTTATATTATTCATTATGGTTTTATTTATGAAATGAGACAGTTTTATAAGAATGCAAAGTATGGAAACAGTTGACCTTTTTTTTTTTTTTTTTTTTTTTCATTTCTATAGTCTCCTACAAAAGCTGTATATAATGCCAGACATTGGAACCATCCAGACTCAGAAGAACTACCTGGACCACCAGTAGTAAAACCTCAGAGTGTCACAGTAAGTGAACTCTACTTTTTAATTTTGTGTTTGTTTGATTTGCTATCTTTGTACATAATTGGAAAGTCCCTGACGTCCCTGTTTAACAGTTTATTTTTTATTATTTTTAGAGAGAGTAGAAAGGAAGGAGAAAGAAAGGGAGTGAAACATCAGTTGGTTGCCTCACGCATGCCTCCAGTTAAGGGCCCTGACTGCATATCGACAACCTTTTGGTTTGTGGGACAACACCCAGCCCACCAGTCAGGGCTAACAGTTTCTTTTAGAACTCCTAACTACAATTAGATGGCTTCAGTTTGATTCTTTGGAAAAGTAAGGATTGTAGACAGGATTACAAAAGTTCTGGTCTTACTAGTTATAAATAAAAGCCTTAAAAAATATTTTACCACTTTTTACTTCTGACCCATATTTTATGGAATTACAGTATTTAGTTTTAAAAATGCAAATTAGTCCATATTTGAAATTTATATTAAGAGCTGGATTGTTAATTACATCTTACATTGATCTTAAAGTGGCTTTGAGTGGTTAACTTGCTTTTTAGAGGAGGACTTTTTCCTGCATTCCTGTAATACCTTTCACTTCAAAATACATTTGAGAAAGATTCTTATCAAATTATTTTCTTCAGAATAACTGGTAGGACCATACATTAATACTTCTGGATAATGGTAGCACCTCAGTCATCTGGAGCTATCACAGAGTGAGTTCTTTATAGAGATCTTTCTAAAATACAATGTGTAGTTATTTTCCTCTCTTCTTGAGTTGAATATATTAAATTCCTTTTACTAGTATAAAACATATTGTGTGTGATAGTAATTAGTGGTTCTTTATCCCTTCTAATGGTCCTGGAGACAAATAACAAATAGTAAGATTATGGGAAATGTTAAGGTTGAAAAAGAACAGAAGGAATTCCTGCGTGGTACTTTTATAAGTAAAACCTATATTAATCTTACCTAGTAGTGAATGGAATTTTAAAATATCTTTTATTACTGCCCTGACTGGCGTGGTTCAGTTGGTTGGAGATTCATACTGTAACCAAACGGTTGCCAGTTTGATTCCTGGTCAGGGCACATGCCTAGGTGGCAAGTTCAGTCCTCAGTCAGGGCGCATGTGGGAGGCAGCCAATAGACGTTTCTCTCTCACATTGATCTCTCTCTTTCTCTCTCCCCCAACTCTTCCCATCCCCCCTTCCCCTTTCCTCCTCTCTAAAATGAAAATGAAATAAATCTTTCAGAGGTGTCCTCCCATCTTTTTTCTTAAGCTAAATTTGGTAGGTAGCGAAGCTGTTACTATCTCTATATATTTTAGAATAACTAACTACCTTTTTCAATAGGTGAGGCTGTCTTCAAAGGAACCAAATCAAAAAGATGATGGAGTTTTTAAGGCTCCTGCACCACCACCCAAAGTGATAAAAACTGTGACAATACCTACTCAGCCCTACCAAGATATAGTTACTGCACTAAAATGCAGAAAAGAAGACAAAGAAGTAAGCAGCCATATAGTTTTACTGCACGTGGATAGATTTTGTATGTAACATTTAGCTTTTTAATGTCTGATATTCACAGCGTTGTGTCATGAACTTAATCTTGTATTAGTACTACTAGTGTTTTAAAAAATCTTTTAGTTGTCATGTAATGATTTTATACACTTAAAGTACAGCAAACCCATAGAGTTAACTAAATACGCTAGTTCCTAGTTACAAAGGAGGTGGGCTTATTTTTTTCTCGACAGTTGTACACTGTTGTTCAGCATGTGAAGCACTTCAATGATGTGGTGGAATTTGGTGAAAACCAAGAGTTCACTGATGACATTGAGTACTTGTTAAGTGGCTTAAAGAGCACTCAGCCTCTAAACACACGTTGCCTTAGGTAAGCCCTTCTTTTTATATTTAATTAATTGTTGTATATATGCTCTAGCTCATTAAGAATTTCCAAGTGGATAGAGCTGAACATTTGTGATTTAGTTATCATGGATATAGTTTATAGCCAATGATAATATATTAAAATGTGATCGATTTCTTTAAGGGATTTGATTTTACATGGACAAAGAAAAGTTGGATGGTCGTAGCCTTTTAGCATAGTACATGCTTCAGTTTTCAGATTTTTTTTTTCTTTCAATTTATTTTATTGATTATGCTATCACAGTTGTCCCATTTTCCATGCTCTATTACCCCCCACCCTGCACCCCTACCCCATTCCCTGCTCTTTAGTTTGTCCATGGGTCATACACATAAGTTTCCTGGCTTCCACATTTCCCATACTGTTCTCAACCTCCCCCTGTCCATTTTCTACCTACTGTTTATGCTATCTATTCTCTGTATTCTCCACCCCCTCTCTCCCACTCCCACTCCCCTGTTGATATATCCCCATGACTTATATAAATCCTGTTAACATTTCATATAATAAAGGCTGGGTGATGATGAACTCCTTGAACTTAACCTTATATCTGAGCAGCACTTTATCTGCCTTCCTATTCTAAATGAAAGTTTTGCTGGGTAAAGAATTCTTGGATGTAGGTCCTTGCCTTTCATGACTTGGAATACTTCTTTCCAGCCCTTTCTTGCCTGGCAGGTAGGTCTCTTTTGAGAAATCAGCTGACAGTCTTATGGGAACTCCTTTGTAGGTGATTGTCTCCTTTTCTCATGCTGCTTCTAAGATTCTCTCCTTATTTTTAATCTTGGGTAATGTCATTATGATGTGCCTTGGTATGTTCCTCTTTGGGTCCAACTTCTTTGGGACTCTCTGAGCTTCTGGGACTTCCTGAAAGTCTATTTCCTTCACCAGCTTGGGGAAGTTCTCTTTAATTATTTGTTCAAATAAGTGTTTAATCCCTTGGTCTTCCTCTTCTCCTTCTGGCACCCCTATGACTTGGATGTTGGGGTGTTTAAAGATGTCCTGGAGGTTCCTAAGCCTCTCCTCATTTTTTTGAGTTCTTGTTTCTTCATTCTGTTCTGGTTGAATGTGTTTTTCTTCCTTCTGGTCCACACTGTTGATTTGAGTCCCAGTTTCCTTGTCATCCCTATTGGTTCCCTGCACATTTCCCCTCATTTCCTTTAGCATATCCTTCATTTGTTCACTTAATTGCGACCAAATTTCAACCAATCCTGTGAGCTTCCTGGTTACCAGTGTTTTGAACTGTGCATCTGATAGGTTGGCTATCTCTTTGTCACTTAGTTGTATTTTTTCTGGAGTTTTGATCCGTTTGTGCCATTTTTTTTTTCTCAGTGCGCCTGTTACTTTAAGGGGTGGAGCCTTAGGTGTTCACCAGGACAGGGCAACCCACGTGCCTGTGTTGTTGTGACACGTGTGGAGGTGCGGCCTGAGTAAACAATGGTGCTTGCTCCGCTCCCAGCACTTCCCCTGCTATCCCCAAGCAAGTTGGGTCCTTCTGTGCTGGCTCCACGGTGGGTGGGCGGACTTGCGTAGTTCAAGTCCCTGTGGGTCTCTTCAGTGAACTCTCCTGTGAGGCTGGGAGTTCCTCCTGCCACCACCTGAACCCCCATAGGTGTTCTCAGTTGGTGGTTTGAGGCTTTATTTCCCCGAGATGGTGGGTTGCAGGGTCTGCTCCACTCCCCAGCTTTTTCGCCCAGGTTATCTGCACGTGGATGAGGGACTGCCTGGTCCGGGTTGGCCAGCCACGGGTTTCGCCAAGTGTGCAGGCCACGGATTATGCTTAGTGCGCTGGCCGAGTTTTGGCCAGGCGTGCCTGCCGTTGGCCTCTCTGGGCAGCTGCTGCGTTGCTGGTACCACTCCACAAACCGCAGTCCGCCGAGCTCTCCGCTTGGCTCCGCCCTGCTTACTGGCCTGGATGAATGTGTCTTCTTTAACTTTTTGGTTGTCGGATTTCCATACAATTTGATTTTCTGTCAGATCTGGTTGTTTTTGTTTTTAAATTGTTTTCCCTCTTTTGGTTGTGGGAGGAGGCATAGTGTGTCTACCTACGCCTCCATCTTGGCCGGAAGTTCAGTTTTCAGATTCTTGAAAAAAGTGTTATAAGAATTTTTTAAGTTCTTTTTCAGTCCAAAATTTTAGACATGCGTCTGATAAATTAGATTCATTTAAGCATGTTTTAATTTGGACAATCTTTTGCATACTATGGTGGATTGAATATTTTTGAATTATCCAGTCAGAATATAGCCAATGAAATATTTATATCTTCATGCATTAAAGGCTTATGAAAAGCACCTGAGACTTTTGCTTTTAATGGTCATAGAATGTAAGAAATAAACTGAAGATCGTTTGTTATTTGTATAGTTAAATATAACATACCTAATTATATATTATGCATGAGTAAATTTTTAATAATTTAGTTTGCCCATCTTTATATTATGATCTGCACAAGCAATGCTTTGACACCCGCCCCCATTTACTTGTTTTGGTATTGTGCAAACAAAATACTAATGCACTAGCTATTTTTAGTCTTCCTAACCTAGTCTGTTTTCTTCCAGTGTTATTAGCTTGGCTACTAAATGTGCCATGCCCAGTTTTCGAATGCACCTGAGAGCACATGGAATGGTAGCAATGGTCTTTAAAACCTTGGATGATTGCCAGCACCATCAGGTATTTTTAAGTTTCTGGGATTGAGAAGCAGTATTTTAAAATTCCAGTCTATTTAGTTATTGACAAATATCTTTATTTGGTATTCACGTATAAATATTTCCTAAATATTGGTTGAGCTTTAGTTAAATACGTAGAGCTTCATGCCAGAAGTTATTGTTTAGTAAATCATTTTAAGATTATTTTCTCATGACAGTTTTTTCTCTTGTCAATTTATACTCTTAAACCTTTATTCAGCCCTTGCAGGTGTGGCTCAGTGGATTGAGCTCTGGCCTGAGAACCAGAAAGTTGCTGGTTTGATTCCTGGTCAGGGCACATGCCTGGGATGCAGGCCAGGTCCCTAGTTGGGGCATGCGAGAGGCAACCAGTGAATGTTTCTCTTGCACATCAGTGTTTCTCTCCCTCTCTTTCTCCCTCCCTTCTTCTCTATCTAAAAATAAAATTAATAAAAAAAATTTATTCAGGTATCATAGCTAACATACTATATCATACTGGATATTTAATTCTATGAGCACTGATTTTCTCTAATTAGAAAGTACTGGAATAATTTTTTTACTACTCTTTGATAATAATAGCATGACAAAAAAGGTTTTGAATTTTTTTTAAAACATTTTGTCTGGATGTTAAATCTGGGATACAGCTGATTGCGGAAAAAATTCATTTTCATTTTGACTTTGATGTATTCTCTCAAAAATATGTAATAAAAGTCATGTTTAATGTTTCTGAAGTTAAAAAATAATCATCACTATTACCAATAGTGTATTTTAAGAGGGCTTTATTATATTTTTGTTCAGGGAAATCGTGTTTCAAATGCAGAATAGGATACACAGTCTAATACTTACTCTTCTGAAATGGAAAGCAACGTACTTAACCTTGAGTGAGGATAACTTCATTACCAAGTTGTAACAGATATAGAACAATGAGAGGGGGAAAGAGAAAAGAACTGTTAATTTGATTTGCTATGCAGTTATAAGAGGACCAAGGCGTGTTATTATTGTGTTCTTGGGGGGATCTCCCAAGGCCTCTACTGTGTCATTCGAATTTCCAAAAGTAATTTCCCCTGTAAGCATTTGATTAGTCACTTAGTCTGAAATCTCTCCACTTTGGGGGATTTAAAGTTTAAATGTTTATATAGTTAGTTATGTCTCTATGCATTGAAATAAATATACGTACAGTGTTACTATATGTTGGAATAATGTTACCTAAACTATATCACTTTTATTACTTGTAGATTTTACAACCTATTATAAGCAAAGTGTGCTGGTTTGAATGATTTTGAGAACACATAATTTTATTTTTAATTACTTGGTTCAACCAAACCTGATTCGTTTATTTTAAAGAAATGATCTAAATGTGTTTATTTGGGCTTCTTATTTTTATATATTGGCACAGACTCAGTTTTGTTTATTTTACAGATAAAAAGGTACTAATTTTCTGGTACAGATTTTAAAACACAGATTATTGATTTTGTTAATTGAAATTGGACTTTATCTGCTTAATCATAAAGAATAAGAGTGAAGTGTATTGTAAAATTGGATTATATAGAGAGAGCTGAAAACATGTTCTGTAAACTCTTCGTTTACTATGGAATGGCCAAAGAAATATGTACCTCTACTTATATTCTAGCTTTGGAGCATTCATGTAGGGGAGATCTATAGAAAGCAAAAATTTAAGCAGCAGTACTTTGTTTAATTCACATTTCTATAGAATATTTGAAGAGGTAGGAGTTTCAATAAATAAAACATTTTTAAGGTTTCCACTATGTGAATAAATGTCAAAATGGTCTTATTTCCTGAAATTGCCACTAATTGATTACATTATATTTTTTGGGGTCTGTTGAAGAATCTGTCCCTTTGTACAGCTGCCCTCATGTACATACTGAGTAGAGATCGTTTGAACATGGATCTTGATAGAGCTAGCCTAGATCTAATGATTCGACTTCTAGAACTGGAACAAGATGCTTCTTCAGCTAAGCTACTGAATGAAAAAGACATGAACAAAATCAAGGAAAAAATTCGAAGACTCTGTGAAACCGTACACAACAAGCATCTTGATTTGGAAAATATAACGGTGGGTTTCCTCCTTTCCACTATAAAATGAAAATTACTTTTAGAAAGTTTTTAATTAGTCATAGCAAGTGTTTGACTTTCGACAAATCATTTAACCCCTTGGTTTATAATTCAACAAATTCCCCTAAGATTTAGTTCTGAGCATGATTTCTGTTCCCTGTCTGGAATTCCTAAACTAGGTAATTTTTTATTACATTTCGCCTAATCCTTTTCTCTTTTTTTTTTTTTTTTTTTTAATATAGAAACTACATTTAAGCTATTAGGAATTTGAATACTTATTCTCTCTGCGTTTCTGCAATAAAGATTCAGAGAATTTGCAACAGCCATTTTCAGTGAGCATTCACTTATTCTAGTGTATCTCAGGGTTTCTCACTAACTGCTTCAAAGAACCAAGACTCAGAAGGAACATTCCAAGACACCTCCCTCTCTAGAGCAACGTCCCTCTTAATCGGAGTCATGGCCAGTTGTCTACTCTTATGCTTAACATGTCTATCTCCCAAGTTTAAGATGACTGTGCTGCTTTTTGTTGATTCCAGTTCTATTTATACAATCAATAGTATCTCCTGAGATTAATGGGCCAGTGGAAGATAATTTGTCTCGTTGCTTTGAAAAAATAAGATTATTTGTTCATATGTGACCTGACTTTCAGGTATTTCCAACATAAGATTATGCAAACAGTGTTTTTTCCTACTACCCACTAAACTGAAGACTGCGGTAATTGCCTCAAAAATTATAGAATGATTTGTTGTGCTAGTCAGATATGACTTAGGGATATTGCTCTATTTGGTGAAGGTAGAATAGGGAGTTTGGGTAAAGTGGAGTTTGGAGGGGGGAAGCAAGTTAGCTTTAAAAGACAAGATACTTGCCCTGGCTGGTGTAGCTCACTGGATTGAGCGCAGGCTGGGAACCAGACGGTCCCGGTTCGATTCCTGATCAGGGCACATGCCTGGGTTGTGGGCCAGGTACCCGGTGAGGGCCATGTGAGAGGCAACCATACATTGCTGTTTCTCCCTCTCTTTCTCCCTCCCTTCTCCTCTCTCTAAAAATAAGTAAATAAAATCTTAAAAAAAAAAGACAAGATACAAAATTGACATGTACTATTAAGTAATACTTTCATGTATTAAAGTTAGACAAATAGTATTTTTATGCTCAGATGGTGGATAAATGGTCCCTCTACCTCACCAAACTGTTTTTATACTACTTTACAAGTGTATTAGTAATTTCTACTTGCTTTTAGTATTTTTATAGCACAAATTTTTACTAATATAAAAGAATAAATTTGAGCCTGTAATTTTTATTTGTTGCATAATTGAATAATAAATGTATCTTTATGTGGGGTTTTTTGGTGTGTGTGGGGGGAAGGTTTTCCATATTGTTCAACATTTAGATTCTTTCCGAATATTTGGTATTAGATAACATTATAAACTTGTTTATTGAAATTCCTCCATGGTTTATTAAATTTATTATTATCGTAAATGCCAGCATAGTAATTTTCTTATATTGTGTTGAATAGTTTACTTACATGATTAAAAACCAGAACAGAGTTGCTAATTTTAGAATGTCTTTTTTTCCTCCTAAGTTAATATTGTGTTTGTTTTAAATCTTAAGTAGACATTGTTTATACAGTGACTGTCCCCTATGCGTAAGTTTTGTTTGTTTTATTATTTAATTTCTTCCCTGAAGTATATTGCTACTCCTGATATGCCATGGATAATTTAAACTTTCATCTTTCAAAGAATAGAAGCTTTGGGAAGAAAACCAGGTATTTTCAGCTTCATGCTGAAATTCCTAATGCAGTAAGAACCAGATTGCTCTTTGATGGGGGCTAGCTGTATACTTTTTAAAAGAAATACAGTAGAAGTCAAAATAATAATTAAAGGGAAATGAAGAGAAAGAAAAACTTCAACCTGGCTGTAAATATAACTTACTGTTCTATGTTTCCCCTAGTGGTGGTCCTGAATCGTTATGTATAATTTTGTCATGGTGGCCACATGATGTGTATCCAAGCTTGCTAACCCTGCAATATAAAATTTAAGCCTGGTAAATCTGAAACACTAAAAGTAGCGAAGGGTTTTTATTTGGAATAGATAAGAAAATGTATATAATAAGAAAAAGATAAGCAACCTTCAGGTAAATAAGGAAAGAAAAATTGACAGGGGGAACACAGTTAATTAATATGTGAAAAATACTGAAGTTTACTATAATTGGAAGATTACAGACCAAAGACACAAGATACTATTTTTTTTTACTCTTAGGAAAAAATTTAAAGTGATAAGCTTTTGAGGATTCAGAGCAACTGACACATTCACACCTTGCTCATGGAGTGTTACTTGTTATGGCCTTTGTGGTAAATTAATCCAATAAGTTGATTTACATTTAAATGCATGTATATTTTAATTCAACAATTCCACACTTCAGTCTCTATACCTTGGAAATAACATCAGTATATATTTCATTGAACTGATAAATGATAGACTACTTTTAATGGTTTTCTCCA
Source organism: Micronycteris hirsuta (assembly GCA_004026765.1). NCBI lineage: Eukaryota > Metazoa > Chordata > Mammalia > Chiroptera > Phyllostomidae > Micronycteris > Micronycteris hirsuta. Next base: position 679 of record PVJI01015095.1, on the reverse strand, counting down.
TGAAAACAAGTCCATATTTAAAGATTTCTTCAGGTTAGACTATTCAGATAAAAATAAAAATCACTTCAGTTTTACTTCTAAAAGCACTTACTACATTATAAAGAGTGCTGTGGAAAAAAACAAAAACAAAAGAATACTATGGACTGGTAGCGTGCAGTGAACTTTTCTAAAGAAAATCTATAGAAATGTTGCCTCGGAATCATTGCTAAGAGTGAATATTCATTAATGGTACGTCTGATTTTTAGACTGGGCATTTAGCTATGGAGACGTTATTGTCCCTTACTTCTAAACGAGCAGGAGACTGGTTTAAAGAAGAGCTCCGGCTTTTAGGTGGTCTGGATCATATTGTAGATAAAGGTAAGATAAATACATGTATAACATTTTTATATATTCAAATCCTGAAGAAAATATTTTATGTACATAATTCAGAAATAATGGCATCAAGTTCAAAAGATCTGTTCTTTTAGTAGCATCTTGCAAATCTCTAACTTTTTTTAAAAATTATTTTATTGTTCAATTACAGTTGTCCGCATTTACCCTCCCCCCACCCCACCCCAGGCAAACCCACCTCCCTCCCTTGTTCCCCCCTCCCCCTTGGTTTTGTCCATGTGTCCTTTATAGCAGTTCCTCAATACCCTTGTCCCCCTTCTCCCCTTCCCCTTCCCCTCTGGTTACTGCC
>PVJI01015094.1:0-42155 GCA_004026765.1 Micronycteris hirsuta | reverse complement strand
AGATTTTATTTATTTATTTTAGAGAGAGAGGAAGGGAGGGAGACAGAGAGGGAGAGAAACAGCAATGTATGGTTGCCTCTCACATGGCCCTCATGGGGACCTGGCCCGCAACCCAGGCATGTGCCCTGACTGGGAATCGAACCGGGACCCTCTGGTTCCCAGCCCGCGCTCAATCCACTGAGCTACACCAGCCAGGGCTCAAATATGTTTTATAACATATAAATATATGCATGCACATACACACATGTGTATGTGTGTGTATTGCTCAAAAATGTTTACTTAGGAGATCATGATCAAACAATTTTGGGGAACCACTGTTGTAGAAGGGTTTGGATTTCGATCTGGGTTTAAAGTTTTCTGTCTCCCTAGTGATCTGTGTTACCAAATGACTTACCAGTGTTTAGTTATTTTAGGGGAATGAAGAGAAAGCAGTGGATTCGAGGCCTAACTTTGTCATTGACTCACGGTTGACTTGCTGTGTGGCCTTGGAGAAGTTACTTAGCCTTCCTGAGCTGCGTTTATTTCATTTCTCATTCAGATAATGGCTATAATAATACTTTTTTACAAAGTTTTTCTGAGGATTAAATAGAACAATGCTTATTCTGATTTGGGGTATAAAAGTACTGTTCTAAGGCATGTGTTTAAGATTGCCATCCATGTCCCCCCTCACTCTCTTGCCTGATCTTCTTCACGTCCTATATTTCCCCATGGCTCACCCATTGGTGGTTGTTCTGGGGGAACGATGGGACAGGAAGTGTGGGTTCTCGTCCAATATTATCATTCACTTACTGCTGAGTCAACATTCAGCAATGCTGACTGAGCACCTGCTGTGTACCTAACACATGCCCAATATTATCTACTCTTCATAGAACCCCAAAGGGATGGGCTTCATTTTCCAGATGAAGAGGACCTAGAGCAGTGCTGTGCAGGAGGACATCTGCATAATGAAAACATGCTACATCCGTGCTGTTCGAGGCGTGGGCACCAGCCAAGGGCAGCTATTAAGAAGCTGGAATATGGCTATTGTGACTGAGGAGCTGAATTTTTAATTTTATGCAATTGTAAATAATTCCATTGTAAGTAGTTCCATGTGACCACTGGCTGCTGCATTGGACAGAACAACCCTAGAGGCTACAGAACCGGCATGAAGTGTAAGGCAGAGTGAAGGCGGCTGCGGGCTGAGCTGTGTCTCCCCCAAACTCCTCGGTTGAAGTCCTAGCCCCGAGGACCTTGGAACGTGACCAGGTTTGGAGACAGTCCTTTACCAGTAAAATGAGGTCATATGAGAGGGCCATAATCCAACATGACTGGTGTCCTTGTAGGAAGAGGTGACCAGGACACAGATACACATGGGAAAGACCTTCTGATGACACGTGGAGCACATGGCCATTTACAAGCCAAGGAGAGAGGCCTCAGAAAAAACCAGCTCTGCCGACACCTTGATCTTGGACTTCCAGCTTCCAGAATTGTGCAAAAATAATTTTTTTGTTGTTTAAGCCACATAGTGAATGGTGTTTGTTACAGCAGTTCTAGCAAACTAATAGAAAGACCTTTCAAATGATGTGAGAAAGTTCATTTACAGCAGACTCTTTTGATGAATTCATCAAGAATGCATTCTCTCTCTCAATCTCTAAGAAAATTTAAAACGTAAAATGCAAAAAATATACAAGGAACAGCAGTTGGATGAAGAAGAAAGCAGTTCAAATAACCCCTGATGCGTAATGAACAAAATTAATTACAACCTGAAACTAAAATCCCAGATGATCTGCACATGGGGGTGGTGGGCAGGTGTGTAATTCCAAGGTCAAGGTGAAGGAAGAGGGCAATGTGGTGACGGTGAAAGTGTGCTGAGGTATCCTAAGTTTCTCATCCCCTGGAAGAAACAGAATATAACTGCCAATTAAATCTAGGTGTAAATAAAATATGTATTTATTGTAGCATTAGTTTTTAAATTAGAGGAAGAGAATCATTTCTAATTTGTGAGAGAAAAACATGGCACAATAAAGTCTATTGTTAAAAGACAAAAAAAAGAGAAAAGAAACATTATAAAAATATGACAAAATTAGATGAAAGGAACAATTCCTTATGTATCCAAAATCATAATAAATGTGAATGCACTAAAATCCCCTTTAAAAAAGATGATTCAATTTAGTAAAACCCAAAGTATTGTCAGTTATTAACTCTGAGAAGGAGAGTAGGGCTATGAGTAGAAACTTTTACATTTTACCCTAAACACATCCTTATTGTTTATTCTTTCAAAATAAATTGTAGAATTAGAAAACCTTTTTTTAAAATATTTTTATTTATATTTATTTTTAGAGAGAGGAGAAGGGAGAGAGAAAGAGCAATGCATGGTTGCCTCTCACATGGCCCTCACTGGGGACCTGGCCTGCAACCCAGGCATGTGCCCCGACTGGGAATTGAACCGGGACCTTTTAGTTCCCAGCCCGCGCTCAATCCACTGAGCTACACCAGCCGGGTTAGAAAACATTTTTAAGAGTCAGAGACGTTATAGTCAAAGCCAGATTTTCTGGCTCCAGAAATAATTCTACTATACACATTGTATCTCCCCCTTAAGCAAGTCACATCCCTTCTTTGGACCTTAATAGCTGTAGCTGTAAAATAAAAGTGGTGGGACACATTTGTGACTTTTAAATTTTGTCCCAAAGAAGTAATTTAGAAGCCACTTTGGGGGTTCAGAGAAAGGCTCCATGAGTTGGACCATGAGACCACCTGTTTATTTAAAGCAGGGAACTCCCTCTTTTACCTGCGTTATACATTGATGCTCCATTGAATATTATCTATGGAAAAAAATATTATCATTCTAAAAAATCCCACCAAATTTGAAATCTGCTACTCTAGGAAACTTCTAAAGTCCCTTATACATTTAATATTCTGGAGTACTCACCATTTCTCCCTTTCTACGATAAACAGACTTTTGCACAAAAACATAGACCAAGGATATCTCATAGGTTGTACTGTGTTCATATTTGTGAAATTAATCCAACCTTTGTTACAGTGAAATATTCTATCACTCACCCAATTTTTTTGTGAGTGTGGGGGCATGTAACTAAAGCGCTAATATGGCTGATCTGAGGGCTGGATTTTATACACCCCTCAGTTAGGTACTACCTGCATCTAACCTGAACATCCAGGTCACCACTAGTGGAAAGTGCCTTTGCCTGAGAGACAAATGACCTGACTTTCCATCTGGACCCTGCCAGGGACTCATTGCTTGGCCTTGAGCCTGTTAGGTGCCTCAGGTACCTCAGTCATAATATGAAGAATTAGTGTATTAAATCTCTGAACTTCCTGTCAGCTATCAAATTCTGTAATTCATGTGCGTCCTTGGTGCTTGATCAAAGCCAAAATATGTGCATATCGAGCTAAAAGGAATTAGACCTCCAAAGAAAATGTTTTACAGAGACTTACGAAGACTGGGCATAAATATGATCCACTGCCATGTTACATTCTGAAGCAGAAAAAGATGATGAACGAAGTAATTGAAAACTTTAGAGAGAAAACTTTTTTTCCTAGGATGGTGAGCCATGGAGTGACGGAAACTTGATGATTACTGACCTTTCTTCCCCAAGCTTCTTTGAAGAGCTTATCTAAGTATCATTTCAGACACCCATCACTCTTATTTTTAGCTCTGAGTTCTTTTCACGAGTGCCCCGGTCTGTGCCTCGGAGTTCAAGAGGGCTCCCAGATATGGCTCATGATTCATTTGCAGGTACCTCGCCTTGATTTCCAGAAAGGTCAGGGGAGTAGGAGCCTGGAAAAAATGAGTTTAGACATAAAACCCATTTTTGCTCTTATTCCTGGTCCAACCACTCGATCAGAAATTTACACTCCACAAATGGGTCCCTTGGTGCCCTAGGCGCTTGGCAATGAAAACAGAACCCAAAAGATATTGTTCTCCAAGGGCCCCACAGCTGGTGTGGGGGGAACAAAGCTCAGGGCTTCGGTCACAGGCTATTTTCAGCCTCTGATAGCAGTTGTGTTACTCATGTCTCATCCCCCCTCTCCCCTCGGCCTCCCTCCCGCCCTTCCCTCCGCAGGCCAAGGCTGGTGACGGCCTCCATATATTTAAAGAGGACGATAGCACCCCCCTGACTCAGTGGAGGTGACAGAGACTGCACAGGCAGGTAAGTGGAGCAAAACAAGCATTTGGGATAGAGTTGGGCTTCTGGTGTGGTGGCTGGTTGGGACTGTGGCAGGTCCCGTAGAGTAAGGACGTGTTTCACGACCCAAGTACTTGCCACTCGGGGTCTGCGTGAGGAGACTCCAGCTACGCTATACTCTGGTGTGAATCTAACAGTCATTTAGAAAATTCCTAAAAAGGGCAATTAACATTTGGGGGCTTAAGAGATCCTCATCGACAGAGAAATGGGTATTATTTTTGGCCTAAAACTGTTTTCATGGTGGAATCATGTTTTCTATTGTCCTGGTCAAAAGACCTGCATTCTAGTCCTAGAGCCGTATAATGAATGGATGTGTGACTTTGAGAAGTTCCTGTCCCCTTGGTTTCCTCTGCAAGGGTCAATATGGATGTGGTGACATTTTTCTAAACTGTAAAGTACCGTACAGTTAGAAAGTGGCGTAACAGACACAGTACAGCAGAAGCCAGCTTTCCAGCGCTCGAAAGACAAGGAATGGCGCTGCGCCAAAGGTGTAGGTGAAGGACCGAGATTCTCATACTTCGCCACACCCTGTCGTGCACAGAGGACATAGTGACACTTGTTGGTTTAAAACAGATTTTATATCCCAAGGATGTTTAGCAACGGGCTTGCTTTTAAACATCTTAAGTGAACCAAAACCGTATCTGAAAAAGACACCGCTATGTTGAAAATCCATTAAAAGCTCCATTTCCTAGCCAGGGGTGAGGAGCTAATTCCCAGTGTCATCTCTGGGCTTCAGTCAAGAATGTTTTCTTTCCTTTTCTTTTTTTTCTTTTCTTTCCTTCTCTTTTCTTTCCTCTCCCTCCCTCCCCCTTAACTTCCAGTGAGTGACAGGCATGAGTGTGACTGAGAATGATGATGGTTTTAAGTGATGGTCTGAGTGGAAACGCTACCCAAAGAACAAAGCCACCCTCTCCAATTTCTGTTTCCATCCCTGAGCTGGGGCAGCGACTCCCCAAGAGGGAGAAGTTGGTGAACCAGTCAGGAGAAGCCTTGTCTCTCTGCAGTACAATTCAATGCAATTGAATGAGCTGGTACTGACCATGTCCTGTGTCAGGGCTGGGGAGGTAGAAGTAGCACTAATGCAGGGAAGGGTGGGCATGAACTGTAGGAAGGGTGGGGAAATAGGGAGAGCCTGTGTCCTCAGTTTACTTTTGGGGCTGAATCTCAGTGTTGGGTACATCCAATACATCACAATGTATGTAAAACGGGTTTATGACCCAGAAAACGTAAGGACTATTTTGGCTTGGCTTTGGTTCCATTCTGATCAACTCAGTCATTAAATGGGCCCTGGCTGTTGGCAGGGAGGACAGCTGACCCCTAGGGCTTGGTGCCCTCTCCAGCCCAGGCAGACAGGTGAGGCCTACACACCATTCATCAGAGAGAAGGGAGGCAGGCCAGACCATCACTTCTCTGAGTTTCTATTTCCTGAGCAGTAAAATTAAGGTGAGGCCATCTATCCCAAAGGGATTTGTAAAAATCAAATGAGAGAAGGTATAGTAAAGCCCTTTGCAAAGCTTAACAATGCCACACAAATTAGTGAGGTCTTTGAGAAAAGTCACAGGGCCACGCCTGACAGGCTACAGGAGGATTTCCCGCTAAGCACAAGCGTGATGACGAAAGTCCAGAGGTCAGAGTAAATGACAAGCTGACCGGGAGTTAGAAGATGAATTTGGTTTACAAAAGGCCCCAGACTAGACCTATAATACACAGGAAACACAACTCCTGAGGCAGGCAGATCTCCAACTGCAAGCCTACTGCTCAGATATCTGGGAATGCCGCACTCAGGGTGGGGCCTCCTGGCCAAAGAGAAATGGGATACCTTGACCGTGAAAAAGTACAGTTACTCATTGCAGCGGAGAAAAGCAGGAAGGCAACCGTTGTCTTAAGGGCCACGGAGGATGGAAGAGTTTTCTGAGCCTCGTCATGGGAAAGGCTTGGTCATGGATTCTTGGCTGTTTACTGCCCTGTTCGCTGTGCGTGCGGGACAATATTAGCTTATTCAACTGTCACAAAGCATCCCGCAAGAAGTCCCTCTTCAGAGGAAGAAAAAAAATTTAAGGAAGCGAAGGAATTACTCAGGGTCACTTGGCTAGAAAGTGGCAGAGCCGGTGCGACGCGGTCTTTAAAAACAAATTACAAAGGTCCAAACGGAACAGAGCGAGTTTCTGAGAGCAAACGCTGGCCGCACTTCAGAGGCGATTTCAGAAAAGATGTAACAGGACCGCGCACGGCAGCCCAAGTGTAATGCGCAGGCGTGTCTTTCGTGCCTAAGTCTTAAAGGGACGCCGGCCAACGCTTGGGTTTATTTCTGTGCGGGGAACAAGTGACCTACGCTTCCCAGGCTTTGTGAAAGGGCCTCTTCACGGGGGACTTCGTGTGTCTCTCTGTTCAGAAGCTTGGGAGGGAGCTATTGACCTTGAGTGACCTGCGCATGGGAGCTGAAGGGCACTGTCCTGGGCCACAGGGAGGGATTCTGCCTGGGTTTGCTGCTTCCCTTCCAAGCACAGGTCACCCGGGAGGTCAGCTGGTGTTAGGCACCAGAGCTGCCAAAGCAAGGAAGTGGCTGTCCCAGGGCACAGGCTTGGGACCTTGCCTGACATGCCGTCTCTGGCACCAGGCACTCTGGGCCCCCCAAGGGGGCTGAGTCTCTCCCTGGCCTGGCTGTATCTGTTCCTGGGTGCAGCGCACTCTGAAGGCTGAGGCAAAACTGGTTCAGAGTTTGAACCAGAAGGGCCATGGAGCTGAAGCAAGAAGAAATTTGTTGGTTTTAAGAAAATGGATTTTAAAACTAGAGATGTAATAATAATAATACTTAATAGCAATAACAATGCAACTCAAATTATTAAACACCTACTATGTATTAAGGATTTATACATAGCATCTTTGCTATTATTATCTTATTTAACGGGAAAACAGCCTGCTAAGAAAAAGCTTCTCACTTTATCTTTACATGCCTGAGGACCCTGGGCTCAGAGATTCTAAGCAATTTGCCCAAGGTCCAACAGATAGTGTTTTTTGAGCCCTAGCCTGGTTCTTTCCAAAGCCCATGTTTTTCCACTATGCAGCATCATCATCCTTACATCATCAGATCAGGAGAACAGAGAAAAGGCAGTGTTTGAGAGGGGATGCAACGGGGCAGCATTCCTGCAAAGTGAGGCTCCAGTCACTGTTCAGACCCCTAAACCTGTCTCAGGGCTTGGAGGGCCCTTGAAGGGGCTTTATGGCATTGCAGCCCTTGGGTGCCCATTCCAGTCTAGGTAAAACCCATAGTGAGAGAGAACACCTCTTCAGCCCCAAAGGAGCCCTTTCCATGTTTGAATAGCACTGACTCTCAGAAAGTCCTTTACTTTCCTGAATTGAATTTAGTCTCTCTTTGACTCCTACCTACGAGTACTCTGTCCCACTGAGCGACAAGGGGTTGATCAGATGCCAATTCCCATCAACTGGTGGGAGCTGAGCCTTGTTCCCTCTCCAGCGTGTTGTAAGCAGAGACAGGGGACACAGGAGCGGCTTAACTGGGGTCTGAATTGCAGCTCTGCCACTTACCACTCGTGTGACCTCAGACAAGTCACTTAAGCTCTGAGTCTCAGTTTTATTTATCTGCAAAAGGAGGATAACACAATTAGCTCTGCAGAGCTATTGTACCAAAGATACTTTATATGAATCCACTGATGCACAGTTAACAATAAGTAATGGTTAGTGTAAGGAGACAGCTTTGGGGTCAGACAGGCCCGAGTGTCAGTTGGCTGTGTGACCCTGGGCAATGTCATTTCCCGCAGACTGCATTTCCCCATCTCTAAAGTAAATTTTGTAACATCGCCTACCTTGAAGGGTTGCTGTGCAGATAACAAGATATGACACAATATCCGGCCCCAGGGCTGGTCTCCAGAAACACATTAGCTTCAATAATAATGTTATTATATTAGTAACGATTATAATTATCACTTAGATTCCAGATATAAGTTTCTATGATCCAAAATCTTTGTATCAGCCAATATAGGCAATTTAACTTACCATAGGATGACCGAGCATCTAATAAGACGACTAAATGAACCACAGCTGAACTCAAAATGGCATTTTTCCTTGAGGACTCTGCTCAGTCAGGGCCTCTGTTTCCTACCCAGGTATTCTAACGGACAAAGAAGAAACAGAGCCACTCAGCGCCCACCCTATCCACCCCACCCGCTTTCCCCACAGATCACCTTTCAGCTCCACGGCTGGTAGTTTAAAAACAAAAGAAACAAAGTGTCGGATTAGAAAGAATGTGCCACAGATACACAGCTGGTTTTTCTCTTAAAAATTCACATCGATGCATGAAAACTTAGCGTTACTGCAGAACTAATGAGCACTTACATTTTATAATACTGTACAGTTTACAAAGGGGTTTGATGTGTATTTGTAGTGCTACAACCCTGCCAGCAACAGTAAAACAGAAGGGACTATTATGTCCATTTTAGGGAGGGGACTCAAGTTCAGAGAGCTTGAGGAATCATTCAGAGAGCTTCCCACATCATACAGCTTCAAAGAGGCAAGACAGAACTAGGACTCCCTTCTACATTTTAGCCAGTGCTTTTCCCGGCCCCCACTACAACACGTTCCCAGTATCATCTCTTCCACAGCGTTACTCATTAGGAAGTCTGTACACGTCGCCTCCCACTGGGACCTGGGTATCCAGAAGCCGGGAGCCCACCCTCTCCCTAGCTGATGTAGCAGGGCCCTGCATTCGGTCTCATCCTCCTACATCCCGGCCTGTCCTATGTTTCCATCCTGAGCAACGACTTCGTCTGTGATAATGCAGCCATCTCCCAAACTGGCCCAGAAAATGTGAGGGAGATTGTGACCCAGGAGACAAATGGGGCTGAGTGACAGGCAAGCCTATATTTGGCGTCCCACCTTCAATGATCCTCCCCAGTGCCAGGCAATGCTGATAAACAAATGGCCCATCCCTTGGTATCTTGCCAGGGTAAGCTCACATTGTGGGTCTGGCTAGGGGAGCATTGAGGCACAGGAATTCCAAAGTAATACAGGAGGCTAAAAAGGTTATGCATGTAAACCAGGACCTAAATGTGCTTTCAAATCATAGCAACTTACTGAGCAATATGGTTCCATTTGAAAACTCTGATATAAAGGAGGTAATAATGTCTTGCCTTTAAAAAGCTTCTCAAGCAAGTCATCCTTACCCATGGTTCTGTTTTCCATGGTTTTGGTTAGGGGCAGTCAACCCTGGTCCATAAATATTAAATGGAAAATTCCAGAAGTAAACAATTCATACGTTTTAAATTGCACACCATTCTGAGTAGTGCGATAAAATCACATAGCTCTGAGTAGTATGATGAAATTTCGAGTCGTGTCTTACCCAGGACGTGAATCTCACCCAGGACGTGAATCTCGTATTCACATGGTATCCGCCCCCTGCCAGCTATCCACTTAGCAGCTGAGTTGGTTTTCAGACCAACTGTTGTGGTATCCTAGTGCTTGTGCTCAAGTTACCCTTATTTTACATGATGATGGCCCCAAAGAGCAAGAGTAGTGATTCTGGCAAAATATGACAAAGAGAAGCCGTAAAGTGCTTCCTTTAAGTGAAAAGGTACGGATGTATAGCCATACAATGCTTCCTCTGAGTAAAACTGCATATATAGGGTTCACTGTGCTGCGTGGTTTCAGGTATGTTCTCCGAGTCTTAGGACACATTCCCCAGCAGATAAGTGGGGGGCTACTGTGCCATTTTAACTTGCATTGTATTTCCATGACTTTCACAATGGCCCTGTGAGGAAAGTGCTGTCAACTGTATTATCCCTATCTTTCACCCACATTCAAGGTCACAAGGTCAAGATTGGAACGTGTGTGTTCCAATTCAGGATGCTTTACAGCCCCTTCCGGCTTTGGCTTTTGAGCCTTGGAAGAAAAAATCATAGTTGTCTTCTGTGTTTGGCCTCCACAGCTACAAATCCATCTTTAGAAATGGAACTGAGCACCTGTTTAATCAAATGCTCACAGATTTCTATTTTGGGTTTCAAGTCCCAATAGATAAGTGTCAGATATTTATGATCATTTTTAAAAACCTGTGCTGTGTTATTTTGTGAAGTGATTATCCACCATCGTATCCTCACTTTGAAAAGGAGCATGGGTAGGCAGCTGCTGCATATACACACCCCTAAGAGGTATGCGTCTCCCCCGTTAACTTGCAGGACATGCCAATGAAATCTCCACTGGAGATCTGAAATGAGAAATATGACCTAGGGTTGTTTTCGTGGAAATTTCCACATCATTCATTTCACAAGTGTCACTGTGACATTCCTGGATATGTATTACGTTTCTCCTCTATTTTATATTATGTTGAAACTCTGGATCAAAATGAACACAAGTAAAATCATGTGATTCTATTCTTTTCTGGAGAACATGTCATCTTTAATCAGAGAAAGACGGCGAAGGAAGAGGGAAGGGGGAGAGGGAGAGGGAGTTGGCTAAGAAAATACTCCCAAATGCTTACTTATGCCTCACCTTGTTTGTGAATGCAGGGGTTGGTCCATCTTCAAAACCTATTCCAATGCTAAAAGTCCCAAAATTTTAATGGGGTAAAAAAAAAAATTCTGGCTCCTTTAGGGGTTATTAAGGCCTCTCCCCGCCTTTCTGTAGGCAATTTTCTCTGCCTGAAGTGCTCCTCCCACTTTTCTCCATCTGGTGAACTCTTAGTCACCCCTCAAAACCCCATTTGATGTGCCATCTTTTGTGATCCTCCCATAACTCACTGCTTTCATCTCCAGTGTAAACGTGGGTAGCCATTCCCTCCTTTCAGTTTGCATGCACTTCTCACAAGACTGCTCTGGTGCAGAGTAATCTGGTTCTTGCCTATCTTCCTCAGTAGAATGTGGGCTTTTCAATTCTAGACACAAATCACTCATTTTTATGTTTTCCTCCCCTTGATCCCTCACTAGTACCTGGTGCCGTGCTTGACATAGTTAGGTAGTAAATACATGGTGAATGAATGAATTCATGGATGAATGAATGAGTGCAGACTTGATCTCAAGGATTTCAACTCAAAATCCATTACACAACTTGACTATAGAAATAGAAACACTAAATGTTTCTTTTAAAAAAAGTTATTTTTGTCCCGGCTGGTGTGGCTCAGTGGATTGAGTGCCAGCCTGCAAATTAAAGGGTCGCCAGTTCAATTCCCAGTCAGGGCCAATGCCTGGGTTGTGGGCCAAGTCCCCAGTAGTGCAAGAGGCAACCACACATTGGTGTTTCTCTCCCTCTCCTCTCCCTTCCCCTCTCTCTAAAAACAAATAAATAAAATCTTTTTTAAAAGTTATTTTCTGCCCTGGCTGGTGTAGCTCAGTGGATTGAGTGCGGGGTGGGAACCAAAGGGTCCCGGTTCGATTCCCAGTCAGGGCACATGCCCGGGTTGCAGGCCAGGTCCCCAGTGAGGGCCATGTGAGAGGCAACCATACATTACTGTTTCTCTCCCTCTTTCTCCCTCCCTTCCCTTCTCTCTAAAAACAAATAAATAAAATCTTTTTTAAAAGTTATTTTCTAAAGTTTTATGGAATTAAAAGAGCCTGCTTCTATGAGAGGAAGGATGGGATGTTCCTGGCTAACCTCACACAGTTTTCGTAATTGGGAAAAGCTCCTTGCAGGGGCATTTAGATAGAGATGTCCCCTTTGGTCCTAGTATTGGGTTCAGTGGTCTGTTTGCTATTTACCTTCTGTTTCTTAGCAAAAACCATCTCTGTTGTGAGGCTGGGATACGCATTCCTGGCCAGAGGCCAGGAAGGCTTAGTGGTAATCGCCAACTATTATAAGAAGGTGAACAGCTTCCCAGAAGGGAAAAAGGTCAGAAGCAGCTGCTTGGAATGATCTGATAGTGCTTGGTGTCCATGACAAGATGACACACCAGGCTTCTTAGAAAATAAAGGATCCCAGTGAACTTGGCCCTCCTCCTGCCCCCCTCCCCTGCCCGGGGCTGGCGGGATTACAGAAATTTCACCAAGTACTGATGACTTATTTTAGTTTTGCTCTGGGAAAACTGAAAACTCATACTTACACACAGACACAGGAAGAAAGAGAAAACTTTTTTGATGCTCCCTCTTGTCTAGTATCTCTTGAACTTAACTCTCTAGTGAGGAGACAATGATGGGCCAGGGCTGTGGGCATCAGCAGCTCCTTGGAGCAGAATGTGCTCGAAGGTGTGGGAAGACACACAGCGTCATCACTTGGCTCCTGTGATCACACCTGGCACTGCGAGCTCTGTCCAGTACCTTTCTGCATCTCATGTCATGTGGTCCTCTAAACAGCCCTGTGAAGCAGGAAGGAAAGACTGACTCTCTTTATAGAATAGCTGGGAAGGCAGAGGTAAGAGAAGCCCCACAGTTCATCTCGATGCACACAGCCAGCCCCAAAAGCAGAAGGCAGGCTTCCAGACCACTGATCTACAGTACTGCCAATATAGCTTATTGCCTGAGCATAATATGCCTTAAAAAGGGACTTAATGAATAGAAGGACTAAGTCTGAGCTGGATATTTTATATACTATATACTTTTATCAGCGAGATTAGCTGGGCTTTGCTACTCAAAGGGTGGTCCACGGCTAGTAGCAGTAGCGCCGCTGGAGTCGGTTAGAAATGCAGAACTTCCTGCCTCTCTCCAGATCTACCAAACCAGGATCTGCATATTATTAGCAAAATTCAAGGTGCATCAAGAAGCACTGAACTAGATAAGAAGAGAAGAACATTTCAATAGGTAATTGCCACTCTGATGGAATGACATTTAAACCCTTAGATGGAAAAAATAATAATATTTAGTATTTGTATATAATTTTATATACACAAAATAAGCTCATCCTTCCCTTCCAAGAACCCTGTGAGGTCCAGAGGGCCAGGTGCTTTTGAAATTTAACAGAAGAGGAAACTGAGTCCCCAAGTAGTAAAGTGACTTGCTCAGAGCCTTATTCAATGCCTTGCAGCTTGCACATAGTATTTGCTGAATGAATGAACAAATGAATGAATGAATGACCAAACAAGCTGGGGCAGGATCCAGGTCTTCAGACCACTGCTGTACCAGTAATTGATTTACTGCTGAGGTCGCCTAAATCTGTGGTATTTGTTTTATATCCTGTTAGACTTGACCTTTGTCAGAAGGTCTTCAAGATGCCGAACTTGGGTGGAGGAGCAAAATGCGGAGCCTGCGAAAAGACAGTCTACCACGCAGAAGAGATCCAGTGCAATGGAAGGAGCTTCCACAAGACCTGCTTCCACTGCAGTGAGTCGGCTGAACACCACGAAGGCCCCTTGGCGTCCAGAGGGCATTTCAGAGTTCACACTTGGCCGCAGATGCCAGCCTGTCAGTGGTCCTCAGAGTGTGGCCCCGGGAATGGGTGGATCCCTCCTTAGCAAGGGAGGGTGCTCTCCTGGGCACTCGCCCTCCAGCCACTTGCCCAGCTCCGAGGCCATTTCCCTGCAGCTCAGCGTCAGAATGAGCTGGCCCACCACTGCTCTTGGTGGTGAAGACTTGAACTGGTGGCAACATTTACAAAGTGTGACTTGGCGGAGAAAGACACCATTACTTATCTGGAACCAGGATGGACCTGGCTCTTGGTGTCTTTCGCACTGGCCAGCTGTCACTGAAGTCAGCTGCAACGGGCTTTTTCCAAAGAAAGAACCTGTATCAGACAGAGAAATACGTGCCAATTCTGTCTAAGAGTCAGAAAATGAAGAGGTTCAGGGTCTGGGCGCCTGCCATTTGACAAAGGGAATGTTTACCATCACCTGCCAGGCACAGCCGCACAAATGTTAAAACTGGGGCAATTTTAAGATGCTGTGGTTCACCTGGGAGTCTGGCTCTGCCCAACTCATGTGACTTTGGATGAGTTGTTTCTCAGCTTTGAGCCCAGGTCCCGAGCACCTGTAGCTGAGCCAGGAATAGAATCTGTTTCTTCAGACTCCCAGTCTAGACTCTGACATGAGTGCATTCTGGAATTTATTAGTAACCAGCCCTGTTTTTTGGCCACTTACCTTCTTTGCTTCTCTCCAGTAGATCTGGCTCAAGGGTTAGCTTTACTGGACATTTGGCAGAGCCCCTCCCCACAGAGTCCCCCTCCCCACCTCCATGCCTCAGCCCGGTGACCGCAGGCGTCGCACTGCCCGAAATGGTTTCAAACAGAACTTCAAGGGCTGGGCTCCCTCTGTTATGGCAGGAGACTCTCCATCCTTAAGCCGCCAGAAACAGTAACATTTTATCTACTGCAGGCTTACCTCCCACAGCAAACATAAATATTATCGAAGAACAGGAGAAAATACTGTTCTGAGTGATTGGGGTGGCAGATTTACTAATGCTTTGGGTTTTAATAATGAGTATTTTTAAGTCACTGGACACATCCATCTGATTCATTATTGTTATAGCTATCCATCCAGAAGCCACTGCTGGAGAGAGTTTACCCCACAACCCTCTGGCTTTTGTCCAAAAACAGCCAGTTTTCTTTATAAAGGGGGTGGTGAGGAGTATTGGCAAGAACCTGGAACTGGAGTACAAATGTTAGGGTTTCAGTCTCTGCTCTGCCATAGACTGTGAGACCCTGGGCAGGTCATTGCTCTGTCAAGCCTTTATTTCCCCATCTATAAAATGTCGAGAGGGTTACACTTACCGCACAGGTGGTTACAAGAAGAAGATTGGAGTTCTTGATATGGAAATCCAGCCTTCTAGGCCTTTATTCTCTTGCAATCGACTTTGATACCTGAGTGAGAACAGAAAGTGGTAGTGAAGCTCTCCATGGTTTAAGGCGTGTCTTGTCTTTCCCAGTCAGCAGGAAGATGGAGCCATGGCAGGAGGGGTTTGGGCATTTGGTGGTACACCCCTTTAACCCTTTGATGTTTTCCTTAGAACTTGTAAGTGGGATGGGGATGTGAGCAGTACAGATTTCTCAGGTGGTAGACAGAAAGATCCTAGAGAGGAACACACTTGTTATATGATCATCGCAAGACTTGCCTATCCCCAGACGACCCTGAAATTGCCGGAGATGGGGTTCAGAGAGGCACAGCTGACCTAAGCATATCCCCACCCCCCAACATGTTTGCCTCGCTTCTAGATAGATCTTAGTCCTCCTTACTAGCATGCCCAAAAGAAACATAATGCAAGCCACATATGCAAATTCAAGTTTTCTAGTAACCATATTTTTAAAAGGCACAAAGAAACAGGTGGAATTAATTTTAAAACATTTTACTTAACCTAATATATAAAAAAGTATAATTTTAATATATATATCAATATACCAATTATGGACAAAATATTGCATATTCTTATTTTGTTTGCACTGAGTGCTTAAAAATGGAGTGCCCCTTGTGAACTTCGTGTGACAGGCGAGAGTTGACAGCATTGGGCGGCAGAGCTCTACTGAGCCTGCGCGCGGGAGCTGGTCGGAGCCTGGGAGTGGCTGTCGACTGGGCCAGGGTGTGACGGGCACAGGCAGTCCTGGAGTGACGGGAATGGCCACTGGAGGAGGAGTCAAAGGCTCTGGGGCCAGTCATGGCTCCGCAGGGTTCTGTTGTATAATCGTGGACAAGTCACTGGTCTTCATTCACACGTGCATGCATGCATGCATCCATCCGTCCGTTCATTCGGCAAATGTTTACAGAGGACTAATTCCAGGCCAGACTCCACACTGTGTCCTGAAGATAGTAAGATAAAAATCTTGCCCTTAAGGAACTCAGACTCTAGAACATCAACACACATTTGAAAAATTGTTCTGAAAATTGGTAACTGAGAGCAACAAGAAGGGCAGAGACAGGCGTCTACCTTCCCCCCTCTTTTTTACACAATTTTACAGAATTTTTAACACCCGTAACATCGACAGAATTGTTTTGTGAACTTCCATACGGTGGTTTCCCCACCACACAGCTGCCAGCCTGTGGCCAGTGCTCCCTCACACACATCCCTGTCGTCTGCTCCCACTCTCATATCCAACTCCTTTCTTTTTTAAACTAAAATACCATTTGAGGAAGGCATATGAGCCCGAAACAAATCCATTCAGTGCTAAATTGCTTACAGAGGTCACTTGATGGAGCTGGTTAAAATTTAAAAAGGGAGGCACACAAATTGAATGCACATGTATTCTTATTCCCGCGGCCATGACCTCACTCTAATAAGCACTGAGCACCACCGTGAACAACGTTCAGGGATTATTGTTACCAAGCAATTCAGCAAGTTACCACACTGCGGAAATCCTACATGTTCCTTCAAAGCTGCCCTAATATTATGTTAATAGGGACTTCTGGTCGAGATACAATTTCCAGGTGACAGCTCCCTACTCGGGTGCCGACAGGCTGCGACAAGTGGCGATGAGCTGCTGCAGAGCTGGGCCAGCTGTCCCAGAAGGACACTCTGGTGATGCCGAAGATGCAGAAACAGAATTTGCATACAATCATTTCCTGAATTTGTGTGAGATTAGAAAATATAACACTTCCAAGTTAATACGTGATTTATATTATTAGATTAAATACTATACGTAGGGATTTGACACTGTCATTTACATCCTTAAAAGTGTTTCTTTTAAATTGGCAAAATAACTCTGGCCACAAATCTTCTCTTTGGAAAAATGAGGGCTTGTCCTACACACTTGACATTATGGGGGACACTTTAGGTAGCATGCGGTGACAGTGGGGTTTGAGCCAATAGAAGCCTAAGGGTCTCTGAGGCAGGTCCACCCTCCTCACCACCTCCTGGCATCCAGAATTGGATCAAAAGGCACCTCAGTGGTAACTGTCTCCTTGAACAGTGCAGTGCCCTTCAAAGGTCATGATAAGTAGAGAAACTGCTCAGTCCTGATTCTGACATGATTGAGAAAAAAATATGTTCCCCTCCTGCCTCAGCTCCCTACCCTCAACTCTCTCTCTCTCTCTTTCTCTCTCTCTCTCTCTCTCTCACACACACACACACACACACACACACCTAATGTCATTTAGGGTGAGTCACACTGGAATTCAGGTTCTTCCGATTCAGAGACAATGTTCGTAGCTGGTCCGAGCCCACACACCTGGCTCCATCCAGTTCCGCCCCTCTCTAGCTGGCACCACTGCATTTCTTCCCTTCTCTGTGCCCCAGTTTCCCATCTATAGAAAGAGGACTGCCTTGGAATCTACAGCCCAGGGCAGATGGATGCACTGGTCAGGAATCAAAGCAGTGTTCTTGGCCAAGGGCTTCTTGGCCCTGAACATGGTACTGGAGGGGCAGGGAAGGGGGAGGAATGTAACCCCAACCTCCTGACCTTCCTTTCTTCGGCAGTGGCCTGCAGGAAGGCTCTGGACAGCACCACGGTCGCAGCTCACGAGTCGGAGATCTACTGTAAGGCCTGCTATGGGCGCAGGTACGGCCCCAAGGGCATCGGGTTCGGACAAGGCGCCGGCTGCCTCAGCACGGACACGGGCGAACACCTGGGCCTCCAGTTCCAAGAGTGAGTCACTGCCCCGCTCCTCCCAGCCCCGCACAGCCCCAGTTATCGGGGCAGCCCGGTAGGTTCCCATAGCAACGCTTTCTGGAAGTGGAAGAATGGATTTTATTGTTGACCTGCCAACAATAGGAATATTCAGTCTGATCAAGTTTTAACAATGTGTCATCTCTCCAAAGTCTCTCTTTAAATTATCTGCCTTTCTAAAGGGCAATTACTTTTACACCACGGCCCTCGGTCTGCATGTCAAGAGAAAACGCAGAAAGTACAGATGTTCCATTGTCTGACCTTTGCAGAACTCCATGGAGTCTCTTCTCTTCCCTTTGAGCTTTTCTGTGTAAATCACATGAATATGGCACGGAAGCAATGGCCGCTTGCTTTGAGCTTGCCGCTAACGGCTTTCTTCCCTTGGACAGTAGGATGGCTAGTGTCCACAGGGGAGTGGCTCTGTGAGGATGAGCTGTGTGTGTGTCGGGAGTAAGCAATTATAACTGCTCTGTGGGTCTCCCTGGCTGCCTGTTGCCAACGCGGTGCCACAATTTCCCCCAACATTATCCTAGGGAAGCCAGGAAATCGCACTGTGCCTCCTCCACTTACCAGGCTGTCCTACTAGTCTTGATGATCACGCCAACTCCAGCCCAGAACTGAGCACAGACTGATAGCCGCTCACCTGCAGCGGTTGTCTGGCCAGCTGGGGTCCAGCTCTGCTCTGCGGTGGGACTGGGCAGAAAGGCCCAGCCCAGCGGAAGCAGTGTCCCAGGGAGGGCCTGTCCCACGAAACAGTTAGACCGTCTGAAGGGTCATCTGCTCCCTCCCAAAGAGAGGAGCCCTGGAAAAGTGCAAGGATGTGTGATTAGTCATTTTAATTTTTCCCATGACCCAACCCCAACGGCATCCTCTGTTTAAAGAAGATGATACCAACCATGGTCTCTGCCGTGTATTGCCCAAAGCTCACTCCACTCCGTTAGGGCTTACTTACGGCACTGCACATAGACAGACAAGAGTCTGGAGACCTCGGTTTCATCCCGGCTCCGCTGGTTATGAGCTGCTTGACCTTGGGCAGCTGCGCCTCCCACCCTCACTTTCCTCCAACTAGCCCGGCCTACTTTAGAGGTTATGGTGAGGCTCGAGCAGAAAATGGACACGGAAACACCGAAAGATGTGGAAACACAGGGGTTGTTACTGTGCAGTCTTGGACACTGCCCACACGGGGCGAGGGATGCACCAGCTCATGATCTGTTTAGTGTCCGCCGTCCAGATCCCATCTTACCCTGTAACCGTTTCCCAACTCGTTTCAGGAAGCAGGCTGGTGGATTACAGCATGGTGCTGAAAAACCTAACCAGTCACAGCAACGGCAACACAATGTCAGTCATACGAGCTAACACACATGGCCACCAGTGCTTTACGATAGAAAGGAAGGGTTTACACCTTACTGCATGCCAGGCAGGCACTGTTCTAAATGCTTTCTCTACTCATGTCACCTCATGTAACTGTCTCAACAACTCTGGGAGGAAGGTGCCATGATGATCCCCATTTTCCCCATGAGGCGTCTGAGGCACAGAGAAGTTAGGTAACTTGCTTAAGGTCACACAGCTAGTACTGTCTGCCAAAGCAGGTCTATAGGTTTCATTCATTTGTCTGTTCTCCTCAGATCCCCAAAGCCAGCACGTTCAGCCACCACCAGCAACCCTTCCAAGTTCACTGCGAAGTTTGGAGAGTCAGAGAAGTGCCCTCGATGCGGAAAGTCAGTCTATGCTGCTGAGAAGGTGATGGGAGGTGGCAAGGTAAGGACTTCTACGTGAGCCAGACCACAGTTGCTTATTTCCACCGGATTGTCTGGGAGGGGTGAGAGAAGGAAGTAGGAACTGGGGGTGGGAGCCAGAGCCTTCATTCTCTTTAGCTCCGAGGGACCACTTTAGGGGCCACTCATCCTCACCCACTTTCCCAGGCCGTGACTGTCGCCTCAGAGCCCTTGGAACCTAGAACTGGTGAATTCGAGCAACAAGCATTGGCCCACTAGCTATCAGGCATCCGGTAAAAGTCCCGGAGATCAAGATGCCCAGGGCCCCTGCCCGTCAGAGTCCGCAGTCCTTCCAGAAAGGTGTCACCGCTACATAACTCAATTTGCTGCTGGCATCCCCACTGACGCAGAGAGCAAACACCTCGCAGCAGCCAGAAGTGGCTCACAAATGTCCTGGCAATCGGGAGAGTCCTCAAACGTCTGCAACAGTAATGTGTATATGCTCTACAAGCTCCCGTTTCAGGCCCAAAGCCAGGGTATTCACCAAAGGATTTGGGCCTGACAAAAAGAAAAAAAAATCCTGCTTATACTGAAAGAGGGGCGGAGGGCCATGGCAAGTGGGACTGACCTCAGATATCAGGGCGGCGCCCACCCCAGGACACATGAGAGCCCCTGGGCCGTGCCTGGCAGACGGGCAGATGAGGCGATCTTCTGGATGGTCCCAGCCATGCACTTTTTTCTACTGGAAACACAGAGTTAAAATGAGGGTGAGCTACCTGCGTAACTCAACATGTTACCCACTGTCCAAAGTCCAAGTACCCCTCTCCAGTTTGTTCCTTGGTTTTCTAGTCTGTCCTGAAGGAATATATATGGAAATCACATTGATCAGTTTATTTTTAGGGGTTCTGAGAATTTCTGGCCAAGTCCAGAGCATCTTATTTTCTTCAACTCCCTGGAGAAATTATTCTGGGGGCCTCTTAGGTACACGAATTGTTAGGACAGTGACTGGTCAGGGCAGTGACCATGGAAACAGAACACGCTGCTGCCCACCACGCTATGTAACTCTCCTGTTCTCCTGTGCCCCTCAGCCCTGGCACAAGACCTGTTTTCGCTGTGCCATCTGTGGGAAGAGTCTAGAGTCCACGAACGTCACTGACAAAGACGGGGAGCTCTATTGCAAAGGTGAGTGGTTCCGGAGACTCCCTGGAGATACTGTGTCCTGAGGAGGGTCCTTAGGAGACCCTGTGTCTGTGTGGAGGGGCCCAGGCCCGCCAGGAGGCAGGCTGCTCAGTCGAGCAGGGTTTGGGCTCTCAGGATGGGGGGCAAAACCACCCTGGGAAAAGAAATTCCCTGCCTGACCCAGCTCTGGTCTTCTCTATCAGAGCATGGGGGGGGCCGATGTTTGCAAATGCTCGGTGGTTCGGGGGGCTGGGTGCCTGGTGGGGAGAGAAGATGAGGAGGAGGCAGTGTTCTGATTCTGCTTCTGGAAGAGACCACAGCCCTGGACAAACAGCATCACATTTTCTCCTGAAAACCCAAAAGGCCTCTGTCCACCTGAGTGGCAGCTAGGGGCGACTGGGGAGGATGAACTCGGTCTGGCCCCTCTAGTTCAAGACATGTCTTCCTCCCTTCCTCCTTCCTCCCTCCATCGCTCTCTCCCTCTTTTCCTCCTGGTGTTGCTGTTGCTGACGTTGCACACCCCTTTACTAATAGAGATAGAACCGACAAGTAGGTTTTCCTTCTGGTCCGCGCAGCCCTGCCCCTCGCTGCCTCCATGCTCCCTTTGTCTCGTGGAGAGGTAGCAGAGCCTTAGGTCTCTCCTGATGCCACAGAAGGAAAGAGGCGACACATCCTCAACCCCAGAGCCTCTCCTGGGCCTATCGTTTCTCAGTGGGGCCCTCCCACCCTCTCACTTAATGGTGGTGTCTCAAGATCTCCAGGTGGGGTGAGAGGAACTCTGAGGGGGCCAGAGGGAGGGAGGACATTACTCATCAAGACTGTAGGTTGTCAAAGCTTTTCCCATGACGACCGAGTCACAGTGGTTGCCTTCTCCTGGCAGTTGAAGACGCGAGAGCGTCCTCAGCACTCAGAGGCCATAAACGCCTGAAATGTTTCCGTAAATAGCAGGGATATCAACATGTAGACCAATCACTGCATTTCCAAGTGAAAAAAGGCCTAGTAACAGACCGTACACCATGCAGCAGCGTAGGAAGAGGCAAGGCAAGCGATCAGCTTGAGGTGTTAGGGAAGGCTTCTTAGAGGACGAGCTTCCCCTGCGCCTTGAAGGGTGAATGGGGGTTGGGGAGGGGGCATTCCAGGAACAGGAAGCAGTGAGTGCAAAGGCCCAAAGTTGGGGTATCCCGCTATGTGCCTGGAGAGGCGGGAGGCAGTGGGGCACGAGGCTGGGCAGACAATCAGGAGCCAGATTATGTCGACTCAAATGAGCAAATGTCTGTGAACATAGTGAGGTGCAAAGAACTCTATAGTAGTACCTCAGTACTCGTTGTTAATTCATTCCGGAACTCGTAACGAGTGCTGAAACCAATGAGTACCAAGCGATGAAGCATTTTCTCTTGCGGGGCGGCATGGTGACTCATACAAGTTCTAGAAAGTGTGACAAGTCCCGAGTGAGCACCAAGTGCCGAGACATTTTTTTTTTCTTGTCAAAATGCGCCGAGTACAGGGTCTGACGAATTTTGAAGCCAATGAGTACCGAGGTATGACTATAAACTACTTTTATGCTAAATAAAGTGCTCCATTTTCTTACAAATTATCTTAGACATACATTCATCCAATGGATGCTTCTCACAGACAAAGGAACCGTATCCAGACAGAAGGGACTGAAATAATGGTGCTAACCAACCCATTCTTTCTCCCCTCTCCTGTTTTCGTTCACAGTTTGCTATGCCAAAAATTTTGGCCCTACAGGTATTGGGTTTGGAGGCCTCACACAGCAAGTGGAAAAGAAAGAGTGAAAGTGTGCCGATCCTCAGGTCTTTCGTCAGCCTGAGACACTTTCCAAGCAGCCTGGCCCCGATGGACACCTGCCCCCAGGCGTCCTCTCCCTGGTAGCCGGACAGCATTTCCCTTCAGCAGTGGTCACAGTCCTTCTGACCCAAGGTTAGAAGAGATCTTTGGAAGAAAATTATTAAGTGTTTAATCTGTAACAAGTGTTTTATTATTTACGATACCTGGGGTGGAAGAGGCAATAAACGCTTTATCGGTAGCTTGCACGTCTGGATCCTTTCTTTCAAACAGAGGGAAGTTTTCAAAAATTGAGAGGTAGTTTGAAAAACTAGCTGCAAAGAATATAAGACATTTTGGTGTCAAGCGGGGAAGGAGTGAGGAGGAGGAGACAAAGGAAAGCAATCTTCCAGAATCCGTCAGCCGAGCAGACAGAAAAACAGGGGTCCCAGCGGAAACAGACACCATGATAGCAGATTCAACAAGGAAAATCAAAACGAACCAAACTGCTGAAGAATAGATCCTTTTGTCCTACCGCAGGCTTGGCAATGGGACACGTTTCGTGGAAACTCAGAAAAGGCACTGAAGTGTGGCGCTGGCTCGTATCGTAAATGACGCGAGGATGGTTTGCTTTTATTCTGGAACAATTCCCGAGGGTTCAGCAATTTTCTGAAAACGTCCCTTACATCAAATTGCCGGGCTGGCAAATGAAATGCAGCCAATTAAAAACGTCTGTCTGCCTGCCCAGCAAGTCCTCCGGCCTCCCCTGTAAGCACCACGGCTTTTCTCCCACCACCACGCAGTCCGGAATTATTTGAAGTGAATGAAAATGAAGGAAAATCCATTGCTTTAAAAACTATGAAGCACTCCATTAAACCCTGGGCTTTTCTGGGCTCCAAGTCCCGAGCACACTTTCTTTCAAACAAGCATTTATTCAGAGCTGCTTCCAGGCCGTCAAGGTCAAGGCCCTGCACCGACTTTATTAGTTATTTATTTTTTGATGTTCCAAATGCAATTACACCTGATCATTTCCTCTGTTGGATTGGCTTTCACTGACTGGTTCAGAAAGAAAAAGAAC
The DNA here is from genome assembly GCA_004026765.1 of Micronycteris hirsuta. Lineage (NCBI taxonomy): Eukaryota > Metazoa > Chordata > Mammalia > Chiroptera > Phyllostomidae > Micronycteris > Micronycteris hirsuta. The sequence continues at coordinate 18,753 of PVJI01015094.1, read as the reverse complement.
AGCTAGCAAAGGCTGTGTCCCATTCCACTTTCAAAGGGAAAATGCAGACGTAAGTTCCACTTACCCAGAGACTTGCACTGGGGTGATTCAGTCGCTGGGTTCCACCAAAGCAGCCTGAGGGTGTACATTTTACATTCTCTGGGGATGGAAGCATAGGGCAATGCATTTTGAATTTGTGAACTTGTTCACTTTTTTAAAAATCAGAGCTATATAAGAGATCCCATCATTGTCAATTGAATAATTAATACCAGTGATCAACTGAACTAAGTAAATCCAGTCCCCTTTAACCTGCACTGACATCGAAAGCAATAGACAACCCTGGCTCTTCGGAAAGAAGTCCCCCACGCTGGAGACTCCCAGGCTTGCAAAGGGGTAAGGCATACATGGGATGGGGCTGCCAGACGACACAGCCTTCTCCTCCACTACCGCGTTTCAGCCACCGGCCCCAGCAGCCGTCCACCCAGGGCACCGAAGCTGGAACCTGCAGTAAGCCTTAGCTTTGCCCTCTCCCTCACGCCTCCCAGCCTCACTCCCCCAGCCTCCCTGATTCTGACTCCACAGTCTCTAGAACACATCCCCTCCATTCTTATTCTTTGGAATGTACTCATACACTAGCCTGCTAGGGCTTCCATAACAAAGTACATGGATCGGATGACTCACACAACAGAAACAATGTTTTCATGGTTCCAGCAGCCAGAAGTCTGAGGTCAAGGTGGCGGCAGAGCTGGTTTCTTCTGAGGCCTCTCTCCTTGTCTGTAGTTGATCACCTTCTCCCAGTGTCTTCCCGTAGTCTTCTCTGTGTCTGTATGTCCTAATAGCATTTTCTTCTAAGGACAGTGGTCACGTTGGATTAGGGAGCACTTGAATGACCTCATTCTAACTAATTACTTCTGTAAAGACCCTATCTCCAAACACAGTCACCTTCTGAGGTCCTAGGAGTTAGGACTTCAACATTTAAATTTGGGGGAAAGGATACAAAACAGCCCATAACGGCACGTCATATAAAGACCTTCATGAATTGGACTTGAACTTATCCCTTCAACTGAGTTTTAAAGACAATCTCTTCCATATAAGCTCCACCCACACTCGAAGACTTGAAGCTCTCCAAATGTGCCAAGTACCCACATGCTGTCATGCTTTGCCACCACTATTCTTTTTGCCTGGAAATGTCTGGAAGATGGAACCTCTCCATCCTGACCCTCTCACCCAGCACCTTAGCCTGATGAACTCAAGTCACAGGTCAAATGGCATTTCCTCTGCAAAATCTTGGCCGAACTGCCTGAGAATTAATCCGCGCCTGTGTTCCCACAGCCAGTGTAGAACATAGCTCTCGTTGCATTGAGGTTTTGAATTCCCACCTGCCTCCTTGTTAGAACGTGGCATGCCTGTCTTCACAGTGCTCAACAAACAGCAGGCACTTAACCAACCCTGGCTGAGTGAGTGAAGTGGAAGTGAGCGTCAACAGGACTAAATGCAAATTCTGCAAGGATTTCAAAGAAGAGTTTATTATCCAGCGGAGTGAAGGAGCTTGGGGAGGAAAACACAAAACACAGAAAGAACCTTAATGTGGTCCAGCAGTCTTCATGTTTCTCCTGTGCCTCGGGCGCACTGCTCCATCTGTCTCCCATGCTCCCCACCACAGACTGGGGCACGGGACTCAGTTGGCCAATGGAGGTCGGACCTCCAGGGCCTCCAGGAGAGTCTCCATTCTCTCCACATCAGTGAAGACCCAGGGGACACCGAGGCCCTAGGAAATGGTGGAGCCACCAGGTTTGGAAGGAGCTTGGGTCCCTGTGTGGAAGAACACCTGCTAACAGTGAGATGGACCGACACAGGAGAAACACGCCTTACGTTGTGTGAGCCACCGAGATGCAGGGGATGTGTATCACAGCGCTAACTCCCTAGGCCGACGCTCACCTGAAACCCCGAAAGTGCTACGTCTGAGATACCGCACCTCTCACTGTTTGGTGTCCATCCAGTCCATTTACATCAACATTTTGCAAAAATGATTCACATGTTTTATCTCCTAGGTGGCCATACAGATATTTAAGAAAAGAAATGAAATCATAGCAAGGTAGCCTAACAGTCGCATTCCTCTGGCCCGAATAACATGAGTGGCTTTGTCTTAGCTTTAAACAGAACAAAAACGACATCTCTGTATTCACCCTCAAGCTATGGCTTTCTCCTCTCCTTCCAGAGCCAAACCGAAGTAAGACTAGAGTCCACTCATTCCTCAGCATCTCAGCATCTGGCTGCCGAGTCCCCTCCTCAGTGCCACCCCGCCCCGCCCCACCCCACCTCCTAACCGTAAGCCCTCTGGTCTTCCTTCAATTTTCTCTCACCTCTCCTTCGCTCCTGACCCCTGACTGCCTCCTCTTTGAAAGGAATAATTCTTCTTGAATCCCATGCACTGTACTCTCTTGATTATCCTTTTACCCAACCTCCTCCCAGTCGTCTCCCCCACCTTCTCCAGTTTCGTTTTTTTTTTTTTAAGATTTTATTTATTTTTAGACAGAAGGGAAGGGAGGGAGAAAGAGAGGGAGAGAAACATCAATGTGTGGTTGCCTCTCACATGGCCCTCACTGGGGACCTGGCCCGCAACCCAGGCATGTGCCCTGACTGGGAATCGAACCGGCGACCCTTTGGTTCCCAGCCCGCGCTCAATCCACTGAGCTACACCAGCCAGGGCTCCAGTTTCTTAAATCCATATTCCATAAATTCAAATTCCTCTCCTCCTCTCTCTCACACTTTTCTTTAATCCTCACCTGAGGATGTGGTTTTTTAATTGATTTTAGAGAGAGAGGAAGAGAGAGAAACATGGATGTGAGAAACATTGATTGATTACTTTCCATTCGCGCCTTGACCAGGGATCAAACCCGCAACCTAGGCATGTGCCCTGACTGGGAATCAAACCCGTAAACTTTTGGCGCACGGGATAACTTTCCAACCAACTGCGCCACCCGGCCAGGGCTCTCATACTTGTTCTGTTTTCACTGATTGTCACCTTCGGTCTCTTTTTCGAATTGATATTTTCATTTCAGGAAGGCAACTCCCCTTTGATTTTCATCTCATTTTCCTACCTCTTTCCTGCAACGGTCTCATCCATCTGTGCGGGTGACTCTGTGCTCTTTCCAGCTGCCTTCTTGACTTTTCCACTGCATATCTTGCAAGTACCTCAAACAATAGGCCCCAACGACCTAACTCCTCACCTGGTCTCTCCACTGTTTTCCTTACTTCTCTCCTTCACTGGGTCCAACCCCTCAGTCATCTTTGATTCCTCCTCCCCTTCCCACATTCAGTCAGTGATCTGGGCCTGCCGGACCGCATCTGTGCCTTCAGTACTTCTTGCCTAGGCCATTGTTAAAAGTTTATCTCTAACATCCTCTATCTGTCAGGGCCCAGTCAGAAAAACAGAAACCACATGATTTTTTTTTTACAGAAAGAAAATAATGGAGGGGGGTTGGCTAAACAGCTGCTAATATTTTTGGAAATGTAGAGAACACTCTGACTTAACACAGAGAAAATGTAGGAAGCAGCTACCACCTCTGGGGCGGGGAGAGAGAGAGAACAGATGGGGGTATCCTAACTTGTATGCCCCGAGAGGTCTCTTGGGGACTAGGAATCAGACCTGTGAGGAGAAAGCCCCGCCTGGTTACTGCTGGTGCTTCTAAGGGGGCAAAATGGAGCTGCTCCGGGGAAAACGCTAGACACCGATTCCAACTGTCACTGAGAGGAATAGCCACTGGCAGAATGTCATAGAACGTCAGCTGGCAAGGAGACAGCAGTTTTCAGAATCCTGGCCCCAGAACACACAACACAGAGGATAGAAGGGTGAACTTGGCACACTTCCCTGCCACTAGCTTCTCTCTCATTTTCCAAAGATTTATGAATAGCATTTATTGAATTCTTACTATGTGCCAGTTATAATTCTAAGTACTTTATATGTATTAACCCTTTTAATCCTCTTAACAACATTTGGAGGTCTATACTATTATTATCCCCATAATACAAATGAGGAAACTGAGGCACCAGGAAGTCAAGTCATTTGCCCAGAGTAAAAGTAGCTTGTAAGGGGTAGATCCAGGATTCAAACCCAAGGTATCTAGCTATAAAACACTGATTCTCAGACTTTTTTTTTTAACTTTACACATGTACCTTTGAGAAAAGCCACAAATAGAATGGTGGAGGCAAGATTTCCTAAGCAAAAATGATTCCCAAACTATAGCATGTACACATAAGAATTACCTGGGGAACCTGAAGAAAATGTGGATTCCAGAACACACTCTCAGACACTGATTTGAAAGGTCTGAGATGAGGAATTTAAACTTGGAGCACGTGATCCTGGACCCCTGGATGCCACACCGCCATGCCACCCCGGCATGTGATTCTGATGTAAATTGCCTATGGACCACGAGTTGAGAACACTCACTTGGTGAGAGAGGAAGAGAAGATGTGACTCGAAAGAGTCCATCTGACCCTCCCCCAGCTGAAAATCAGTCTTCAGATACAACTCTGATCACGTCATGTGCTGCTTTAAAAGCCTTCAATTCATTCAACAAACTTATTCCACAGATTAACTCAAATATTTATCGAACACATACTAAGTGCTAGGCAACATTCTAGGTCTTGGGCTACATCGGTGAACCAAACAAAGCTCTCCTATGGACCTTATAGTCTAAGGACGGGAGAGGGAGACAGCATACAGTAGACATAATAAATTATATAATGTTAGACATGGTAAGTGCTATAGGAAAAAAAATAGAGTAAAGAGGAAGAAGAGTCCAAGAGGAGGACATTACAAATTATAAAATGTAGGTGAGCACAGGCCTCATTGAGAAGCTGACATCTAAAATATGCTGGGAAGCAAGGCACTGCCCCCTACGGATATGGGGGCGGGACTCCGGGCACAGAGCACAGGCAGGCAGAGGCCTGAGGCACAAGCACGCCTGGCCGGTGTGTGGGGTCAGCAAAGTGGGTGCAGGAGCAGCAGTCAGGTCCTGTCGGGCCCTGGTGGCCACGGTCAGGGCTTTGGCTCGTCTTCAGGTAAAACGAGGAGCCAGCGGAAGAGGGTTCCGCGCTGAGGAGTGACATGACTCAACTTGTCTTTTCCAAGGATCACTTCGACTCCTTAGAGCCAGGCAAGGGTGGAAGGAGACCAAGCAGAAAAGTGTGGTAAGTCACAAACCAGAGCTGCACCTGTAGTAGCAATGGGGGCCCAGAGCATCCAATGCTGCGTATATTCTAGAGGGAGCCAGAGTTTCTTAAAGAAATGGTCTTGGATATTATGAGAAAAAGGGCAATTCAGGAAAAGATACTAAGGTTTTGGCCTGGGTAACTGAAAAGATGGCATTTCTGATCAAGATATGAAGAAGACTGAGGGTTGGGAACAGGGTGGTTCACTTTTCGTTTATTTTAAAATGTGTATGTTTTCATCTATTTGTTTAATCTGTATGTGTGTGGAGGGAGGAGAGGACAGGGTAGAACTCAGAACTCAGCTTCAATTTTGCACATGTTGAGTTTGACACATGTATCAGACATCTAAACGAGGAAGGAAGGGAGGAAGGGAACAGCTTGAAAAAGTCCTTCTGTCCCCCAATTGAGAATCCGTCTCCAAACCAATTCTGACCAGACCACGTCCTGCGCTGATTCGACAAATCCAACTAGGTACTGAACACACACGTGTCAGGCAGTATTCTAGGTGACTGGGACTCTGGAGGAACTGCCCACCCCACGCTGCGGCTCTGTGACCGTGGAGAAGACACAAACTGCTTCCGAGTCTCAGCTGCTGAGCGTGGTGACAGCACCACGCGCGGCCCAGGCGTGACTGGTGAACCGAACAAGGCTCCGTCTGCTCCTCAGGGCCTCCCACGTTTTACCCCAAGAGCAAGCGGAACCGAGGGGAGGGTTTCAGCAGGAAAGTGACATGCCCAAGGGCATGAGTACATGTATCTCCAGGAGTTGAAGTTCATTAGCATTTCCTCCAGAACAAGGGAAATTAGCAATTACAATCCCAACAGTCTAATATTTAGGGGTACTAGGTAAACATAGTAATTAACCTTTAAGACTCACGTTCAATTTTCTCAGTAAGATGGACAACTAAATTAAATCTCGCTTATTGTTCTTAGCAGCCCTCTCAACTCACGGCTGGAATCGTGAGTCAGCTGGGCTTGCACGTATACCTTTTCTCAATTTAACGTTCTGGAAGCGTTAAGTCTCAGGCACTACAGAACTACAAAAACAATTTTTATTAAGTGTGAAAGCAAAACAGTGTATCTATTTAAATATTTTTACATATTTATAGATAAAACAAAGACAAATAATTTATCAAAAATTACAAGTTGAAAGAACAGTATTATTTTGAAACAGCCAATAAAGTATTTGAAAATACCACATTTTATCCATAATTAGTGAATATTATCACCACCCCCCCAAAGTAGCTTGCATTTGCAAAAAATATAAAGTTCTTTTTTTTAGATGTTTGCCAAGACTACTCTGGCTAAATCTAAAAAAGTATAATGCCTTTATCAAGAACTGTTTTCACCAAATGGCTTTAAAAACCTCTTGTGTTTTCCTCTGGGCGTAGGTGAACTCTGTATCTTCATTTTTACACCAGGGCGCGAACAAAAACACGAACTAATCGGAGAGCTTTGAGTTGCTTTGCTTCATACCGAGCGAAGAACCTTCTCCTTGGCCGGGTGAAAGACCATGGTGTACTGGGACGTCCAGTCTATGGCGGAGGGCTTCACCAAGCCGAAGCAGCCACACTGGAAGAAATCTGCGAGGTTCCGTGTGACGCCGAGGCTGCCGAGAAAGGAAGAGGACACGTCTCAATACATTTCCTCCGGAGCCCCTGACAAACATTCACTCGTACCAGAAACATTCGCTGAGATTCTGCAATACGCAATGTCCTTTGAAGATCCTACAGGACTCCGGAGGTGAATCAGTTACTGGGCTTGTGGGACCTTAAAAATAAAGCCCAGTTCCACCTCTGGAACTGAATCCTGAATTTGGAGAGTCCCTGGCTTTTGCCCAGCAACTAAATAACCTCATTTTGGCCCTCCCACTCACTGGAATGGTCACTGCCATCGATCACTTTCCTTCCATCCCCACTGCCCCAACTCAGACCTTATCTCAAAGGCCAGACAGCCCAGAAAAAAATACAGGGAACAAGATGCGTTTTTTCCTAAACCTTCTATGCAGCTCTCTGAATGACGTCCATCTCAGTTCCTTCCAATTCATCTTACACACTGGAGACTGTCTTGTCCTCCAAAACTCTGCTGTGTTCATAGCCCTTTACCTCCCAACCAACCAAAACCCTTTAAAGGCACCCCTCTGCCCAGAAGCTCAACTGCAATTCCTCATCTCTGTATTCCGGGCCCCGCCTACACAATGAACCCCCAGGTTCCTCAGGCATTAGCTCCCCAAGCTCTATAAACCTCCTCCTGCAGCTACTCTGGCTCTGGTCTTCCCACCATCATAACTGTGGGGGCGTTCTCCTAGCCCGGAACCCTCAGGCCACCACCTTCCTGCAGGTAGCCCCTCACCCTTTCAGGTCCCACCAGTGCTCAAGGCTGGGGCCAAGGCGCACTTCCCCTTCGGTGCCTTTCTGCCCACAGTGTCCTCAGCATCACTTCCTCTCCATCAGCGCCTGAATACCATCTATTCCCGTTGTGAGGAACGTGGGTGTCTGTGCATACGCACTATCCTTCAAGCCTAACCCGACTCCCTGCACACACCGAAACACAGCTGTGCGTGAGGAGGATTGTGCCCTGCTGCTGTCCCGTGACAGGACAGGGGTCAGGAAAGTCCCACTGCACTCAGAAGGCAGCTTCCTCGCAAGAGGGCTGACTACACGGAATGGACGGGTGGGAGTAGAGAGACATGCCGGGAATTTCAAGGGCCCCGTCAAGGCGTGAAAGTCACTTAGGGGACGACAGACAAGGCAGAACTTTGGTCTGGGCAGGATTTGGAAGCTACATTCAAAATGGCTTACAGGCCTCACTATTAGTCCCGCCAGCCTAGGTTCACTACCCAGCTGTTCCCAAACACGCCCAGCTCTCACCTCTGTCCCTGTATGAAAATCTTCTCCAGGGCATGGCACGCCCTTCCGTCTCCATCATGCCCACCCCACAACTTTCAAGGCTCAGCTTATCACCCCACCTCTACCACAAAGGCCTCCATACTTCAGTAAATATGTGTGCCTCTGGTTAAAGTGCTGAGAAAGAGGCTTTGCTATTATTCTGCCAGCCTGAAACAGTAATCACAAGCTTAACACTACTCCACTCTCCATCACGTTAGCCACCGCTTCCCAATTAGGTCATTTTCTTTCCTCTCTAAACACACATCAGAGTCACATCCCAGTCTCTGATTTCCTGTCTAACAACCTAACAGTTTCAGCTTGTACCACAAACGTGCTTTAAAATAGACTGCTCATGAGATATGCAGTGAGCGCTCAAATCCCTGGAGGATTCTGGGTCAACTCCGTAGCACTCCCAGCCTCCACGACCCCAGTATCTGTGACAGGGAGATAAGCTTCAAAGTCCGATCGTGCATATCATAAAATGATGACCTTCTGCAAACCCTCTCGTTTTCAACTGAGGACAGGTTTTATACAACCATGGCTCCAGGAAGAACATATCCAAACTTGGGAAACTAGCTTCTCCCTGACACAGGTGGGCACAGTAAAATAGGGCCAAAATAATTACTGGTGACAGAGAGCCAGGCTGAAAATCTTGGCAAAGCTCACAACCTAATGCTTTCTACAGAGAGCCTGTGGCTGGCTTTCTCAGCCACGTGCTTGATTATCTCACACTGACTTCATGCCAGCAATGTGCAACCTTGTGACCATGTGGCTTGACTGGAGAGATTCCCCATCTTGGCAAAACGTCAAAATCACTTATTATTTGTGCTAAGTCCAACAGACTAAATCCCAAATTCTTACCACCTTGGGGCTCATGACCTTACCACTCATCTCCTGTCACTGAGGCTTCCAAGAAATAAGAGGGTCAGCTCTACCAGACAGCAGGTTAGAGGGCAGCAGCATGGCCAAGGGTGGTGGCGCTGGACTGGACAACCAACGGCTCGGCCAGCATCTTCCACAGGACTCAGTGGAAAGAAGAGATCTCACTTACTTGTATGGCGTCCTCCTGAGGGACAACGGCTGTTTCATGTGCCTGCTCTGCTTCAGCAGGCTGGTTCTCTCGTGGGAGGTCAGGCCCAGAAAAGCAACCTGAAAAAGGGTGGGAGCTACATGAAAAATACCACATCAAGGCTACATCACTCTTAGCAGTGCGTCACGGGACACTGGAAAACATGCAGTACTCCCCCAAAACAATATCACCTAGCCTTCTAACCAAGGATGCGGCAGGGGCAGACTCAGCAACTCTAAGTAGACTCTCCCACGTAAATCTAGTAGCTGGGCAATTTTTTTTTTTTTGGTCTTATTTTATTAACCTTCAAGAAAGCACAGGGCATTGACTTAATAAATCATAAAATAATTGCTTTAGTAATTCAAGCCATGGCTTACGGCCATGTTTAGATTCTGATAAATTCAGCATGCAACTTTTAGATAAATAAAATAACATAAGGTAAGTATCAGGCAATTATCTCAACTTGTATATTCTTCTTAGTAGCTCTTTGAAAACAGCCAAAGGAAAAAGTTAATAATCTGAAGTAAAGAACATTTAAATCCATATATTTGGGGAAAGGTAAGAATTAAGGTAACTTAAGAACTCCCAGATCAATAAGAATACTACTATTTACTAAGTCATCTCATTTAACCCTCAAAGCAACACAAACATCAAGTTCCTTATCTTTAAAACAGAGACTGCCATCTTCATTAGATTGTTTGAGGATCTGAAATGACATTTAAAATACCCAGTCCAGCCCTGGCTGGTGTAGCTCAGTGGATTGAGCGCGGGCTGGGAACCAGAGGGTCCCGGTTCGATATCCTGTCAGGGCACATGCCTGGGTTGCTGGCCGGGTCCCCAGTGAGGGCCATGTGAGAGGCAACCATACATTGCTGTTTCTCTCCCTCTCTGTCTCCCTCCCTTCCTCTCTCTCTAAAATAAATTTAAAAAAAAATCTTAAAAAAAAAAAAAAAAATACCCAGTCCAGAGGCTTACAGACGGGAAGTGACGGGTCCAAGGCCACACAGCTGAGACGTGGCAGAGCTGCGACCACAGCTCAGCTCGACTGGCCACCGTCAAACCCGCGACGCACCAGAGCACTCGGGAAATGAAAGGCTGAGTTGTTTTGTCATTAAGAAAACAACTTTGCTCTAAATCTCTGTATTTGAAAACTATCCAAAACTTTTGAGTCCATTTTCCTGCCTTAAAAAAAATATAAACAAATTATTAACCTTTCTTTTAAAAATTAAGAATATTATAGTCTCGTATATACTTGCACTTGTTCCAAGAGTCCAGAAAGGAAGGAAGAGACTAAGAGCCGATGTCTCAAGTCTTAGGTTCTACATCTATCTCCTCGTACTGCCATAAGCAAGGCACTCAGCGTCTCCTTGGCTGTTTCCTCATCCATGAAACAGAGGAGGTAATACCTTGGCACAGTCTACACCTCAAATGTTTGTGAGGAAACGAATGGCAGTGCTTTGGAATATGTAAGGCATATGTAAATGTTAGGTATTATAAATCATAGTAATCACTACTAATCAGCACTGATGTTAATAGCCATTCTTACTGCCCAAGTTTGTGGGTATCAGAGGGATAGGAATTTAGGAAGAATGTTCAGAAACCTCAGCTCTGTCAGTATTACTAGCTTAACGCCTTTCCTTAGCATTTTTCCTTTTTTTAAGGGAGTAAGGGATATTTCTCCTTTTTAAAAAATGTATTATTATTATTGTAGAAATGGTTACTTCCCCATAAAAGTGGAGTGCATTTTGCTGAGCAATGCCCTGACTCTCTGAGACCTCGCAGGAGGCGGCGTGGACCGACCATGGCTGTCCGCTCCACACCAGCAGGCCACAGCACCAACGAGAATTACGTTCAGCTCACCAGGGACAGCAGGCAGCAGGGAAGGGGCAGAAACGTCATAGAAAGCTGAAGGTGACTACCGCCCTGGAGCTTGAACTTTCTAATGGCCATGACCTTCTCTGAGAGTGCGATTACCATGTCCATTGGTTAGTGACATGTTTTTCATTTCTTTCTCACTTCTACCCACTTAAGTACTGCATAATAATAACAAAGAGGGTTGAAAAATACTGCGGGAAAAAATCACCTCACACTCACTTAATGCTTTACAGTTTATACCATGCTTTCACTCATCATATAATTTAACTGTAGGATAGAAAAAGCCCTTAAATGGGACTGCCGGAAGACCTAAGTTTCATGTTCTGATTTTCCCACTCACTGGGTGATCTTGAACAATTCAGCTCACCTCTGTACCTCTACAAAATAAATAGGTTCGATTAGATAACTCCTAGGCAACACAATCTATTCTTTCAACCTTTAAACCCTCCTGTGAGAGGACACAGGCATTATCATCCCCATTTTATGGACAAGGACACCGAAATTCAAGAGTCAAATGACATGTCTAGACCCACAGAGGAAGTGACAGGGGTGGAACCAGAAGTGAAATCTTCTGATTTAAAATTAAAGCCTTTCTACCTCAGTACAGGTTATACAAAGAGAGATAAATACCTGAAAGAGCTGATTTAATAATAAAAATGTTGACCATGAGAAGTGGAAAACTGCTAGCATGAAGATGTATAACACCCAAGGGGAACAAGCCACGATCTGGTTGAGGTAGGTCCATAGTCCATCTTCTCTGAAAGTTGTGGCACAATGATTTGACCAATCTGTGAATACACAAAAAGGAACCCATTATTAAAAAAGGCAATAAACCACGGATCATCATGCAGGAAGATAAAATCACTGCAGTTCTATTTGGGGAAAAGAGAATGGAAGACTCACGTGATGGCACAGATCAGAACCCAACTTTAAGATTTTATCTCCCAAATGCCAGCTCAACTACCAAAAATTGAAAAAAATGTACCTTGGACTTCTGGTCAAGATGGAGGCGTAGGAGACACGCTTTGCCTCCTCATGAAACAATAGAATTACAACCAGATCTCAAAACTAATAACATCCAGAACCATCAGAAAATTGAGCTGAATGGAAGTCCAACAACCAAAGATTCAAAGAAGCCACATTCATCCAGCCAGGTAGGAGGAGTGGAATTATGCAGATGGGTGGCGAGGTGGTGGCAGTGGTGGAACAGATGGTCCCGCATTCACGTATGGTGGATGAAAATTGGGAGGGATACCTTGGGAGTGAGGGATACCTTGGGAGTGAGTGATCCCAGCTCCAGGTCAGACCACACAGCCCAAGGTTCTAATACCAGGAAAACAGATTCCCATTACCTCTGGCTGTAAAAACCAGTGGGTGTTAGGGCGGTAGAAGAAACTGCCAGATTTTCATTGCTTAAAGGGCCTGCATGGTCTTAAAATGTATGTAAATCCACCCACTCCAGAATTCACCACCGAGGCAGCAGCTAGAACGGTCCCAGTCACACACAGGAAGAGGGTGAAGTGACTGGAATCAGGATGAGTGCCAGGCGAACATCCAGAAGCCAGGCAGTGGCATTGATCCCTTTTCCAGCTTTGCCCACACACCACAAGGCAGTGAAGCAGTTTGCCCCGCCCTGGCAGGTACCTAAGACTCCACCCCACACAATTTATAGGTGCCTTTTCTACATAGGCCATGCTATTATAACAGGGAGTAAAAGTAGCTCTGCCTAATACACAGAAACAAACACAGGAGGCTGCCAAATTGAGGAGACAAAGAAATAAGGCCCAAATGAAAGAACAGAACAAAACCCCAGAAAAAGAACTAAACAAAATGGAGATAACTAACCTATCAGATGCAAGAGTTCAAAACACTGGTGATCAGGGTGCTCAAAGAACTCATTGAGTATGGCCACAACATAAAGAAAGAAATGAAGGCTACACTAAGTGAAATAAAGAAAAACCCACAGGGAACCAACAGAGAAGGGAAGGAAGCTGAGATTCAAATAAATGATTTGGAGCATAAGGAAGCAATAAACATTCAACCAGAACAGAAAGAAGAAACAAGAATAAAAAAAAAAAAGAACGAGGAGAAGTTCAGGAACCTCTGGGACATCTCCAAACATGCCAACATCCAAATCATAGGGATGCCAGAAGGAGAAGAGGAAGAGCAAGAAATTGAAAACTTATTTGAAAACATATTGAAAGAAAACTTCCCTAATTTAGCCAAAGAAAGACATACAAGTCCAGGAAGCACAGAGAGTCCCAAATAAGTTGGACCCAAAGAGGACCACACCAAGATACATCATAATTAAGATGCCAAAATTTAAAGATAAAGAGAGAATCTTAAAAGCAGCAAGAGAAAAGCAGAGAATTACCTACAAAGGAGTTCCCATAAGACTATCAGCTGATTTCTCAAAAGAAACTTTGCAAGCAAGAAGGGACTGGCAAGAAGTATTCAAAGTAATGAAAAGCTACAACCAATATTACACTATCCAGCAAAGCGATCATTTAGAATGGAAGGGCAGATAACAGCTTCCTAGACAAAGTAAAAGCTAAAGGAGTTCATCATCACCAAGGTATTATTACAGGAAATGTTAAAAGGACTTATTTAAGAAAAAGAAGAAGATCAAAATCATGAACATTAGCCCGGCTGGTATAGCTCAGTGGATTGAGTGCAGGCTGGGAACCAGAGGGTCCCAGTTCGATTCCCAGTCGGGGCACATGCCTGGGTTGCGGGTCAGGTCCCCGGTGAGGGCCATGTGAGAAGCAACCATACATTGCTCCTTCTCCCTCCCTTTTCCTCTCTCTGAAAATAAATAAATAAAATCTTAAAAAAAAAAAATCATGAACATTAAAAAGGCAACAAATTCACAACTATCAACAACTGAATCTAAATACAAACAAACAAACAAACAAACTAAACAAATAACCAGAACAGGCACAGAATCATAGATAGGGAGGTCATTTGGAAGATTATCAGCAGAGAGAGGGTGGGGGGAAAATGGGGGAAAAGGTACAGGGAATAAGAAGCATAAATGGTAGGTACAAAAATAGACAAGGGGATGTTAAGAATAGTATAGGAATTGGAGAAGCCAAAGAACTTACACACATGGCCATGGACATGAACTAAGCAGGGGGATTGCTGGAGGGAAGAGGGGTATGGGTGGAGGGGGATAAAGGAGGAAAAATTGGGACAACTATAATGACATAATCAATAAAAAATACTTAAAAAAGTGTACCTTACTGTTAATTAAGGCTATGATAACATTGCATGGCAGTGAAAGAATAAAAGCAAAAAAAGGTCCATAAAACCATCACTAAAATCAGCATATTCAGCATAATGCACTGGGCAGAGAAGTTAATTGTTCAAGGACTTGATAACTGAGAATGATTATATTTCATACATATTTGTCCTGGAAAATTCTCTGTCTTATCCATGTTACAGCAAGCTATGGCCCTGTCACAGAGCTAAATATAAACCCTTATTAAGGGTTCAGATCAACGTGCCATTGCTGCGGGCACCAGAAACCCTATAAGCACCTAGATCCCACTGGAACACAAGCTAAGAGCGCGTAGTGACTGCGTGTGCTTCTGTGCTGGCACCACCATTTATTCTGCAGCAGGAGAAAGGCCAGGTGAGGAAACTCACGAGAAAGACACACCCAGGAAAAGAATACAGAGCAAGATTCGTAAGATCGCAGCTCAGTTTTTTCTCCCCAGGAGAACCTATTTATGTGCCAGGTCAAAGGGAGGACTTCACTGTGGCCTCCGTGATGTGGACCTCTAACCCGTGGAGCTGACTAAAAGCAGCAGTAAGGTGAACATGGGTAGGAAGCAGGAGAAAATAGGGAACAGACTTTCAAGGTTACACAAAGCCAATGACTTTTATAGGCGCCATGACTGTTCTTAAAGGGTAAACTGGTTTTGAAAGGAGAATTCTGTGGACTTGTGCCTTGAGGTTTCATAAATTCTCTGAGAAGCTCCTAAGTAATTTTAGACTTTTTCCCAAAGCAATATTTAAGAGTTCCTGGGACTGAAAGAAAATGAGTCCTTGACTTTGCTATCAACTGTCTGTCCATTTTTGTCCCAAATATCTTCTTTTTTTTGAGTATCATTGAATTCCCAGCTATCTTTCATGAATATGTGCCAGAGCATTCTAACAGAAATCATCACTGAGTAGCAATCACAGTAACAATGCAGATTACACTCTTCAGAGCTTCTCATCAGGACCCCACAGAAAGGCGCACTCCACGCACCTGGTACGACATAAAAGATCGTCATTTCCAACAGCAGGCAGAGAAAAGAGCTGAGTGCGAAAGAACGCCTACTTTCTCGTACCTTACGGATTTCAAACATTCTCTTCTGGGAATTTTTCTGGTAACACAGTATCACCTCAGACTGAAGTTTCCACAGAACTGACTTCAGATTTAATATCAAAGATATGGCCATAAATGGCCATATGAATTATCTCATGCAATACAATGCTTTAGTATGTACTGATACATTCTTAACAGGTGGTCACTGGCTAATGACAGGGAATTCATATTGTTCCAAATCAATGGCTTTCACCTTTAGATAGCTCCGAGAGTCGCAATGCTCTTTCTGGCACTGATCTAAGACCTTCCTCCCTGTAACTTGTATGATGCTGACACTTTCAGTTACTTCCTGTCCACCCTGAAATCAGACCTCACAGGACGAAACGGGCAGTGAGTGCATGGAGCCAGAAGTAGCAGCAACTGGGTCACCAGAAGGGAGGGCGCACAGCAGGGCCCTAGCAACAGGGGTATTAATGGTTAAACAAAGAAGGTGGGATGGCAGTGAGGACTCATTAGAAAAATGGAGCACTTAAAGTTCAGTTTTCCTGTGTGTGAAATAGTGATAAATGACCCAATGTCCTCATTCACTGTAAAAAAAATGTTGTCAGAATATAAATGGGATAAAAGTAACAAAATATGTTCAGCCAGCCTACACAGGTGTAAACGCATGTACAGGTGGGACTGTTACTAAGAAACAAAGTGTAACACAAAAATTGGTTCAGAGCCAGAGAATAAAGACAAAGAGGAGGGAGGAACCAATGCATGTAATAAGAAAGCAACTTGGAAAGAATGAACGTGATGGAAAATCACTTCTGTCCTTATCAATACGGTCTTATGCTGGACAGAGGCACCAGACAAAGGGGACTATTTTTAGAGGGGAGAGAAGGGGGAGAGACAGGAGTGGTGTAAAATCTGGCTCCTTTTCCCCAGGATCAAGTCCAAGGCACAAGCTGGTCCACGGGCCAGCTTTAAAAGGTTTTCCAGGAATATGCTTTAATGTCAGGCCTTCAAAGGGCAGCTCTTTCAACAGAAAGCAGCACTGTCAAAAAACGTTTTTCTTTCTCTCACCACAGGACCTAATAAGAGGTTTTAAATCCCAATGCTGAGGATTACTGATGGCCTTTGACAAGAACTGAGATCAGGGAACACAAACTTCTGACTATTAGATCCATTTGAGATGGTGACAGTTATATTGAGGCACAAAAGCATTCCCTAGGGATCGGACACCCGAGGTGTGGGTGGGAAAGGGGCTGGCAAGGTAACGGAAGCCCTCCCCATGCCTACAGCAGAGCAAAAAAAGAAACCATTTCACGTAGGTACTGACAATCTCTAAAAATGAAACCCCAAACCAAACAAAACTTGTAATTCTGGATGTTTCTGGGGAGGGAAGCTGGGAAATAGGGTAGAAGGAATTATCTTTCAAAAACTAAACAAAATTTAAATTAAACAAAGCCAAGAGGTCGGGGTGGGGAGATAGGGAGGGGTGGAGTTTGGAATGATAAAGGAAAAAGGAAAAAAGGTAAGAAAACACCTTCCTAACATCTTCCTGAATCATTCCCGATTTTTTGTTAGAGCAACAAATTAGTATTTATTTGGCAAAATACAAGACTTGAGCATAAATTTAACAAGAGAGGGGATGGAAACAGATCAGCCGTGAAGCCTCTAGAGCCAAATTCTCCCAAAGCTTTCAAAATAAATAGTTAATAGTGAATAATTAAACAAAGTCAAAGTAAACTACAAGCACTATAGGATTTTCCAGTTAGGTAACCTATCCAAGGTTTGAAAAGTGCAGTCCTGCAGTTTTCAGGAGCTACCCTCACCTTAGAACCCTGGGATGTCGCCCCCTAGAGGCCGCCTTTACACCACTACTAAAAAGTTGTTTTTTCTTGGGGATGCAGAGTAAGTGACCTAACATTTTCTTCCAAATTATTATTTCCAACCTTTTAATGACTGTTAGTTTTTTCCATCAGTTACAAGTTGTAACCTGAGATTTCTCAAAGAACATGGGCTTTCAGTTTTGTTCCTTAATCCAGCACCCCCAACCACTCTACCCCCAACCTCCCCCCACCCCGTCTTATTTACTTACCACTTCCCTTGCTGTGTACCTCAGCAGCTCATTTTTCTTCCTTTCACTGGGGCAGAAATCCATACTTGCCTTAAATGAATTTGTATCTTTGACCACTTTCCTAATTTATCAAGGTCATTTTAGAGTAAAATTCCTTCAAAGGTACTGACTACTAACCTCTTCTAGCATTTCTTGTAGCTTTCCAGCGCCCAGAGTTTCCAGGCACCCGCTTCGTTTTTATTAGGGGTACAGGTTACAGTCACCCAGCCAGAATGTGACATACAAAGGCTCATAAGGGAAAGCGTATGTGGGTGTGGGGGCATGAGCGTGCTGTAAGAAAATTTATACTCACACAGGAAAGATTCATATATAATCCAGTTACACACAATGGAAAGGAAAAATAAGAAGAATATGTAATAGCGATGGTTGCCGAAACCTACATCAAAAAGAAAATCAACATAGTTAATAGTCCTCGCAATGATTTTCCAGCTCAAGACCTTAACTAACCACGTGTCTGCCCAAAGTCTTCACCAAAGTAAAGAAATAAGCTGTTGCTTTGCTTTTGAATACCATTAAGGCAAAACCAAATGGCTCCGGTATGTCATGGTCAGTTGCCCGTGTTAACTGAATTAATGTTTGTTCATTACTTATTTAAAAGAGGCCATTTCCCCTGTTCTCTAGGAAAAGTACAGAACATCACAGTGTATCAGGGGCACCTGACTGAGCCGGGGCAGCATTCTGCTCCTCAAGGCCATAAAAGCAAATCTTCTCCCGTGAAAGCACGGCTCTGCCAAAGACCCACGGCCAGAGCTCTTAACAACAAACCCCAGGCTTCACTGTGATGGCTCAGAGGAAACCCAGGGCTGCAGATCAGGACAGGAAATGTTCCCGGGGTGGAAGGCAGCCCCCAGATCTCTGCCATCTCTGGTTCTAGCTTCTGAGCCCTGAAGAGGGCAAGTGGAGAATGTGAACGAGGGCCAAACACAAAACATGGAGAGTACATGGTGTCTGGAGCAGAAGACTGATACTACTAAAGTGGTTTCAAGCAAGTACTTTTTACCTTTTATCTTTTTTCAACTCTAAAATGGAGATAACAATAGCACCCTCATAGGAGTGGCACCTGATGGTTAAATAGGACACGATACATGAAATACATCATAAATGCTAAAATAGTATAAAATGATACTATCGTTATTAACATCAAAAATCAGTCTTCCGAAAGTGTTATACCGTAGGGATGATTCTCTGATGAGGAAGAGCTACAAAATGGATTCCCTTCCACTTTTCCCACGAGTCACACACACAACTAAAGACAAGCTTCGCTTCGCAGTGGCAACTGAGAAGTTCAG
>PVJI01015093.1:0-42139 GCA_004026765.1 Micronycteris hirsuta | reverse complement strand
CTATTCTCTTCACAATTCCAGGTTTTAATGTCTCACCTGTTGATAAAGAAGCGAGGGGAAGGGAGATAAAGAAGGAAAAGAAAGCAAAAGAAAAGGAAAAAGAAAGATAAAGAAGAAAATAATTTGAAAATAACCTAAAATAAAAAAATAATAAAAAATAGGAAATAAAAGGAAGAGAAAACTAGGAATACCAAATGAGGGGAAGGTAGAAGTAGTTTAAAAAATATAGAGGGAGAGATAGGAAGGAGGTTCGGAAAAACAACCAAAGAAACAAAGAGAAAACGAGAGAAATAAAAAAAATAAAAAATAAATTAAAAAAAAAAGACTTTTGTTGGCTGGCTTCAACAGCGTCAGGCCGGGAAGGTATCAGACTTCTCCTGCTGTCTTCCTGGGCTGCACTCTCAGCTGACGTCCCGCCTCCAGCCTAGTTTCTGGGAGTTTGCAGCACCTCTTCTGGGCTGCCTGACTTCCACCCTGTGTCAGAGTTTATGAAGTCTGTGTCTCCCGTCAGTGGGTTTCAATGTAGCTCCTCTGTTTCTCCCGCACGGAGGGACTCAGCACCGCAGGTCTGGGTTTTGTCTCAGGCCCTCCAGGTGTGAGCTCCGCGCCCCTGCATTCGCGATCTCTTTTGTCTCTGGAATCGGGGCTTGCAAGCCTCAGGCCTGGGCGCCCGGTCGGGCACTTATGCCAACCGCCCCCAATTAGCTCCACTGGGTGCGCGCCCAATCCAGGAGCTCTGGGGTTGGGTTTGCCTTTCAATTCAGACTCCAATTCCTCCGGCTGGGATCCCCAGCCTCTGCAGATCAGTCCCCAGGTACGCTCCGACCTCCGGACTGCCTGAGACCAAGGCTCTTCCAACAGACTCGCGCATCTGCTTTGGCAACTCACACACCCCAATCCAGCTCCCTCCCACGGAACCTGGAGCAAACCGGGAAGCTGCTGCAACTGGATCCGCAGACCTCCCGGCTACCCGTGAGGCCCGAGGGACCCCTTCCCTCTGAAGCAGTCTCCCTACCGGCTGATCTTTCAGTTTTATGCGCAGTCCTGGTTTCCAATCTTCCCCCACACCGGAATACAGCTGGGTGATAGCTCTGCTCCTCAGAAAATCGGCCAGATATCCCGCCAGTGGGCCGGAGTAAAGCGATCACGCTTCTTCCTTCTCCGCCGCCATCTTTCGCCCCCTGATACATGAATATCGAATCATCCTTGATCCCATGCTTACCTGGATTGCCAACATTTTGTTCAGGATTTTAGCATCTAAGTTCATCAGAGATATTGCTGTATATTTTTCTTTCTTTGCTGTGTCTGTACCTGGTTTTGGCATTAGGATATTAGTACCTCATAAAAAGAGTTTGGGAGTCTTCCCTCTTCTTGGATTTTTAGGAAGAGTTTGTGAAGAATAGGAGTTCATTTTTCTTTAACTGTTTGGTAAAATTCACCTGTGAAGTCATCTGGTCCAGAGTTTTTGGGTGCCAGGAGTTTTTCCATATTGCTTCAATTTCACTAGCTGTCATCAGTGTATTCAGGCTTTCTACTTCTTGATTCAGTATTGACCGATTGCATTTTTCTAGAAGTTTGTCCATTCTGCCAAGGTTGTCCATTTTCTTGGAATATAGTTGTTTGTAGTAATTTGTTACAAAACTATTTTATTTCTGCAGTATCAGTTGTAACTTCTCTTTTGCTTCTAATTTTATTTATTTTATTCCTCTCTTTTTTTTTCTTGATGAGTCTGGTTAAAAGCTTATCAATTTTGTTTATCTTTTCAAAGAATCAGCTCCTGGATTCATTGATCCTTTGAATAATTTTTTAGACTATATGTCAATTAATTCTGCTCCGATCTTAATTAGTTCCTTCCTTCTACATGCTCTCGGTTTTGTTTGTTGTTTTCCTCTAGTTCTTGTAGCTGTAGGATTATGTTGTTTATTTGAAATGTTTCTATCTTTTTTAGGTAGGCCTCTACTGCTATCACATATCTCTCAGGCCTGCCTTCACAGTGTCTCATAGGTTTTAGGCTACTGTGCATTCATTTTCACTTTTTTCCTGATAGTTTTTTATTTCTTCCTTGATCTCATTATTGACACATTTGTTATTCAATAACCTTTTATTTTTTGCCATATATTTGAATGTTTTTGAATTTTTTCCTTGAGTTTGGTTACTAGTTTCAAGCAACTGTGATCCCAGAAGATGCTTGATATAATTCCAATTTTCTTGAATCTGTTGAGGGTTTTTTTTGTGTGTTACCATGTCGTGTATCTTTGAAAGTATCCTATGTATGTTTTTAAAATAGTGTGTACTTTGCTTCTTTGGGGTGAAAGGTTTTGTATATATCAGTTTATTCCCTTTAACCTAGAGTGTGGTTCAATGACAGAATATCCTTTTAAATTATTTGCTTAGAAGATCTATCCATTGTTGACAATGTGATATTAAAATCCCCTACAGTGAGTGAGTTTCTGTTGATATCTTTCTGGAAGTACTCCAAGATTTTTTTTTTATATATATACTTAGGTGCTCCTATGTAGGGAGCACATATGTATACAAGGGTTGTATCTTCTTGATGGACTATTCCCTTAAGTAATATGTAGTGATCTTCTTGGTCTCTATTTATGGTGCTTGTTTTGAAGTCTACTTTGTCTAATATAAATGTTGCTTTCTCACCTTTTTTTGATATCTGTTTGCTTGGAATATTTTATACATCCCTTCACTTTAAGTCTGTCTTTTGTTATAAGTTGGGCCTCTCATAGAAAGCATATAGACAGGTCATGTTTTCTTATCCATTCAGCTACCCAATTTCTCTTGACTAGAGCATTTATTTCATTTACATTTAAGGTTATTGCCAATAGGTACATACTCATTGTCATTTTTCCCTTTTTACCTGTTCTCGTTCCCTCTCTCTCCCTCCCTCCCTCTTGATCTTCTTAAAGCAGAACCTTTAGCCCTGGCTGGTGTTCACAGTGGATTGAGTGCTGGCCTGCAAACCAAAGAGTTGCTGGTTCTATTCCCAGTCAGAGCACATGCCTGGGTTGTGGGCCAGGTCTCCAGTAAGGGGAGCTCAAGAGGCAACCACAAATCGATGTTTATCCCTGTCTTTCTACTTTCCCCTCTCTCAAAAAAAATTAAGAAATAATAAACCCTTTTTTAAAAAGCAGTACCTGTAGCATCTCTTGCAATGCTGGTCTGGTGATGTATACTTTTAGCCTTTTTTTTTTTTTGGTCTGGGAAACCCCTTATTTTGCCTTCCATTTTAAATGAGAGCCTGGCTTGGTAGAGTCATCTTGGTTGCAGAACTTTGCTTTTCATTACTTGGAATACTTCTTACCATTCCCTTCTGGCTTTTAGGTTTCTGTTGAGAAAGTTGCTGATAGCCTTATGAGAGTTCCATTGAATATTATTAGCTGTCTCTCCCTTGCTGCCCTTAAGGTTCTGTCTTTGTCTTAAATTGTGCCATTTTAATTATGATGTGTTTTGGAGTGGGCTTCTTTGAGTTCATCTTGATTGAGACCCTCTGAGCTTCCTAGACTTGCATGACGTTTTCCTTCATCAAGTTAGGGAAATTTTCTGTCATTACTTTTTCAGAAAAGTTTTCTATCCCTCATTGCTATTCTTCATCTTCTGGTATCCCTATGATACTAATATTATGATGTTTCAGGTTGTCCTTCAGCTCTTAAAACTTCTTTCTTTTTCTGTCTTTTTTCCTTTTGTTACTGTGTCTGGGAGTTTTTTCTACTTTGTCCTCCAGTTCACTGATTCGAACATCTGCTTCATCTAGCTTGTTTTTAATTCCTCCTGGTGTATTCTTCGTTTCAGATACTGCATTTTTCATTTTCTACTGCCTCTTGATAATTTCTATGTCCTTTTTCATGCTGATGTAATTCCCAATAAGTTCCTTGTAGCATCCATAGAGTTCCTTGTTCTTCTCCCCAAGCTCCTTGAGCATCCTTATAACCATTATTTTGAACTCAATATGTGATAAATTACTTGCCTCAATTTCACTTAGCACTCTTTCTGGGCTTTTCTCTTTTCCTTTAGATTGGGGCTTGTTTCTTTGCCTCCCCATTTTAGTTGACTCTTCTTTTTTTGTTTCTGCATATTAGATTAATCTGCTTTGACTCCCTGTCTTCATGGTGTGACCTTCTGTGATAGGATACCTGTGGGAATCAGTGGTACAGTCTCCTTGATCTCCTGAGCTAGATGCTCTTGGGATGTACTTAATGACATTTATGTGAGCTCTCTTTCTGTAATTGGGTTTTGGTTTTTGTGGGTCATTTTTGGTGGATTTTTCCCAGCTGGCTGTCTGAGAGACACATCACGCACCGCATCTTTTACGCTGTTGTACAGGTGTTGGCAGAACAAAACAAAACAACCCAGGAAACAAAACCCACACCCAAAGTAATAACCCCCACTCAAAACCACACTATCAACAGAAAATGAGCAAATATTAATACAGGTATAAATAGATTAAGACTATTATAAAAAAGGAAAAATGAATATGAAATGACTAATAGAAAGAAAAATTATTCTGAGACTTTAGAGGGAGGGAAATAATAAGAGTAGGGAATAGAAACATGGTGAAGAAAGAAAGAAAATAGAATTTACATTGTGATTTACAAAGGGTGAAGGAAGGCAAAATGGAGTAAGAAAAGGGAAGGGCATCATATGAGGTTTAAAAAAATTAAAAACTATTGTGAAAAAAAATAGGAAACACATAGGAGACACAGATCCACCACAGCAATATCAACAATAAATGAGCAAAGATTAATACCAGTGGAATGGGCATAAGAAGGAAATAAGAAAGGAAAAAAGGTTATGAGATGTCTACAGGAAAAAATGTGATTTTGATAGGGTAGAGGGAGAAGAAATACTAAGAATAAAGAATGAAATCCAGGCTAAAAGAGTAAAAAATTAAAATTTAAAATGAAAAAAGAGGGCAGGAGGAGGCAAAATGGAATAGGAAAGGGGAAGAGTGAAATTTGAGATTTGAAATACAAAAATAATAAAGCTCTAGGAGTAAAAATAAAGAAATGTAACAACCACCACCACATCAACAACCAATGAGCAGATTGATAAAGGTGGAATTAGATTAAGAGTATTTTAAGAATGGGAAAAAGAGCCCTGGCTGGTGTGGCTCACTGGATTGAGTGCCAGCCAGTAAATGAAAGTGTTACCAGTTCAATTCCCAGTCTAGGGCACATGCCTGGGTTGTGGGCCAGGTCCCCCATAGGGGGCATGTGGGAGGCAACCACACATTGATGTATATCTCCCTCTCTTTCTGCCTCCCTTACCCTCCATCAAAATAAATAAATAAAATTCTTTTAAAAAAAGAATGGGGAAAAGAATATGAGATGACTAATGATAAGAAAAATGGTTTTGAGGGCGGGAGGGGGGAAATAGTAAGAGTATGGAACAAAAACAACCTGTAGGAAGAGAAAAAATAAAATTTAAAACAAAAATAAGAAGAGGAGGAAGGAAGAAGGTGAAATGGAATAGGAGGGAGGGAGGAACAAAATATGAGATTTTAAATGATCTAAAATAAAAAATAATCTAATGAAATACTGAGCATAAACTTGAAGGAAAAAGAAATGATTGTTTAAAAGCTATGCGAGGAGAAAATAATGTGAATGATGAAGAAGGTGGTGGAATTAGTCTCAGTATAATACAGAGTTTACCACTGTCTTCTCTTATGGGATTCACCCCTGGTAATGTCAGATCAGGTCCTTGTCTGGACCTAGGAAGCCTATTCAAGATGACCAGACCCGTAGTCTATGGTTGTCTCTTTCAGACTTAACTGGTCCCCACTGTACTGCCCTGCCATCTTTCCATCAGCACAGGGTCCAGGATTGGTTCATCTAATGACCTGAGAGGACTGCCCATACCTTCTCCACCTGTCTCCAGAGGGGGCCTCTGATGCAATCAAAAGGGTGGGATCCCTGGGTCACCCTGTGGGGCACTTTTCAGTCTTCTGGGAAGATGGTGGTGGTATTTCCATGCCCCTTTGCCACATGTCTTGGTCCCAGATTCTTTCCAATAATATATGGTTTCTGGTGAATTAGCTGTTTGTTTCCTGTGAGGAGGCAATATGTCTAAAAGGGGCAGCTCTTTCCTGCTTCGCACAGAAAGAAGCTCTGTCTAGGCATCAAGGCTGAGCAGGGCCCTGAACACACTTTGTTTCTCCTTTTTCTAATCTCTTTGCTCTGCTGCTTTCAGTGGATCTGGGCCCAAGGAACAGTGTAGCTTGTAATGTCTGGTAGAAAGGGCTGTTTGAGAGCTTTGTCTTCTTTCTGCTGTGGAAATGCATCCAGCAGGGGGCTCCTGAGCCTGGCCTCACTGATCTGCAGAGCCTGTAATCATGGGTTGGGCACACCTATCTAATGGGACCTGCCTGGCTACAGTGAACCTCAGGTGTTCAGCTCCTGGCTGTCCAGTCTCCAGCCTGCTGCTCTCTCTCAGGAGACTCGAGCACAAATTCTCCACTCTGCACAGTCCCCTGCTCACCAGCCATCCTTGGTCAGGTCCCACAGTCCCTTTGGCATGACTCTATCATTCTGAGTTCTTTGTTGGCAGAGTCACTGTGTGCATGCATACACATACATGAGCACAAGGACCCTGCTGAGTCTCAATTCTTTTCTCATCTCCTCTTTTAAGAGTTCCTCTGTGTCCCCCACCATGCAGCACCGAGCTCTGAGGGGCCTGCTCTCCATGTGTTCTCTTTCCCCCAAAAGCACAAAGACTCTCTTGGTCAGGTCTAGTCATAGCCTGCCAGAGCCTCCAACAGTTTTAGATAAAGGTTCTCTTTCGATCTCTCCCACATGGTGCTGGAAAGAGTCCCATAATGATACTATAACACGGGGTGGTGGCAGGGTGCTCTTGCCACTCCATCCAGTGATTCTTAGCTTCAGGTGAGCCTTCTTCTGCCACACTGGTATTGAAGCCACACTGGTATTGAAGCCAGCACTGCCCTAGGGTCTCTCTGTGTCCCCCTGAGCTCGGAGTTCCTGAGTTGATCTGTAGCCTCTCAGTCAGATTTTTCTCCTGTTCAGATTCTGCTCCTTCCCCAGTAAATACGACAGTCCCTGGATTCTAGCCCCTGGTGGTGGTGGAGTACACGGTCCTGCCCAGGGTGGAGGGCACAGAACCATGACTGGGTGCCAAAGTGGGGCCACTCTGGAGGCTTCTTGATGAGGATATTTTAAATTCCTCAAAATGGCTCCTGCCCCAAATCGTAGCAGCCGGAAGTGCTGTGTTGGGCAGTGGCTGTGGCAACTACTCTGCTAGGAGAGCCTGAGCCACCCATTCCCAAGTACCCTGCAGGTAGTCAGGATTTTGCTCACTCATATACATGCCCCACCCACTCTTCCATGTACACACTCACTCACACATGATTTAATTCACTTTCAGCTGGATTTTCAAGTTGGTTGCTCTGTGGTTTAACTACAAGATGGTCTGCATCTGGGAGCAAGTAGATGGAGCTTCCAGCTATTCTGCAGCCATCTTGAATCCCCCCATATCATTTTCTTTAAAGACTAGCTCTAGTTTTTTAACCACATTGACTTACTTGGTCTTTAAGTATGAAATTAAGCTCACTTATATTTATTGGAAAAACTAAAGCATTTTATCTAAAATCTACCATTATATAATGCACTTGCTCTCTGTCCTGCCTCTCTTATGTATCTTATTCCTGATATTTTAATTGACTGTATTTTATTATACTATTTACCTCTTTGTTAACTTTTAGTTACACATCCATTCACCCATATTTTAATGTTTAACTTTAAAACTACAATTTGAATCCTCGACTTAAAGTCTATATTAATGATCTGAACAGCTACATACAAAAAATGAAACTGGACCACCAACTTACACCATACGCAAAAATAAACTCAAGATGGATGCAAGATTTAAATATAAATTGTAATGCCATAAAAGTCTTAGAGGAGAATATAGGCAGGAAAATCTCAGATATTCCATGCAGCAATATTTTCACCAATATGTCCCCTAGAGCCAGGGAAATAAAGGAAAGAATACACAAATGGGATTTCATTAAAATAAAAAGCTTCTGCATGGCTACAGAAAACATCAGCGAAATGAAAAGGGAACCAACTCTATGGGAAAACATATTTGCAAATGATACTTCAGACAAGGGTTTGATCTCCAAAATATATAAAGAACTCACACAACTCCACTCCGGGAAGACAAACAACCCAATTAAAAGATGGGCAAAGGACCTGAACAGACATTTCTCTAAGGAGGACATACAGAGGGCCCAGAAATATATGAAATGATGCTCAGCATCACTGGCCATCAGAAAGATGCAAACTAAAACCACAATGAGATATCAGTTCATACTTGTGAGAATGGCCATCATAAACAAATCAACAAACAACAAGTGCTGGTGAGGTTGTACAGAAAAAGAAATCCTAGTACACTGTTTATGGGAATGTAGACTGGTGCAGCCACTGTGGAAAACAGTATGGAATTTTCTCAGAAAACTAAAAATGGAACTGCCTTTTGACCCAGAAATTCCACTGCTGGGATTATACTCTAAGAGCCCTGAAACACCAATTCAAAAGAACCTATGCACCCCAATGTTCATAGCAGCACAATTTACAATAGCCAAGTGCTGGAAGTAACCTAAGTTCACATCAGTAAATGAGTAGATCAAAAAACGGTGGTACATTTACACAATGGAATACTCCACAGCAAAAAGAAAGAAGGAGCTCCTACCATTAGTGAAAGCATGGATGAAACTGGAGAACATTATGCTAAGTGAAATAAGCCAGGAGGTGAAAGAGAAACACCATATGATCTCACCTATAAATGGAACCTAATCAACAAAACAAACAAGCATGCAAAATATAACCAGAGACATTGAAAAAAAGAATAAACTGACACTAACCAGAAGGGAGAGGGATAATGGGGGAAAATAGGGGAAGGGCCATCAAAGAACACGTATAAAGGACACATGGACAAACCAAAGGGGTACGTTCAAGGATGGGAGGCAGCGATGGGTGGGGAAGGGGTGTGTAGATGGGGGGAAATAGAGATAACTATAGTTGAAGAACAATAAAAATTATAAATAAATAAATAATAAATCTATATTAATCATTAGCTTTATCAAATCTCAAATGATACAAAGATCTTAGGCTACCTTAACCTCACTTACTCCCTTTTTAGTTTTGTACACTTTATTTTATATATGTTTAAGGAAACATAATAGTTGATGATGATGATGCTTTGTAGTTTTGTATTGAAAACACTCATGTACATTTACCTTTTAACATGTCACATCTCCAAGCTGAAATCTGCAATAATGTTCTATCATCCTAAATACTACGTTTTAAATTTGTGCAGGTCCACTTATGATAGAGTCTCACATTTTAGTTTTCAAAAAATGTATTTAAATCATCTTAATACATAAAGATAAGTTTGATATATTACAGAATTTTATATATATATTTATTTTATGTTTACATTAAAGATATTATTTCATTATTTCTTATTCCTTTTTTTTCATTGTGTTGAGAGGTAAGCTGTCAATCATATTGTTGTTCTTAATGTTATGTCCATTTTTCAACTTCTTTAAATATTTTATCATTGTCTTTCACTTTTAGAGGTCTTCCCATGATGTGCCTTGGTTTAAATTTTTTTGTATTTATCCTCCTTGTAGTTTATAATTCTTTTTATGTTTATGGATTAAAACCCTTTGATAGTTTTGTAAAATCATCATCATCAATCATTGTTCATATATCTCTTCTGCCTCATTATCTTAATTGTCTTCTTATAAAACATTGGTAACACTAGCAAAAAATAGTGTGAAATGAATATATTTCATTCATAAAAGAAACAATACCTTAGTCAGCTATTATTGCAGGTATGTAGGAACTCATGATTTGTATTTCTCTGTCAACACTTTTATTAGTTACAATAATTTACATGTTGATTCCATAACGGTCCCTATATATAAATGATCACATTATCTATATAAAATCAAAGTTATTTTTCTTTACTTCCAATTCATGTACTTCTTATTTATTTTCCACATTATAACATTTGTGGAAGGGTCACATGACAATGTTAACCAGTTATGGCAATAACAAGCATTTTGCCTTGTACTTGATGTTAAAGAAAAAGTGTATGAATTTTCCTCCATTAAATTTGACATTTACCTTTCACCTCCATGGTTAGATTTATTCCTAGGTATTTTACTTTTCTTGTTTATTATGCTAAGTGAAATAAGCCAGGTGGTGAAAAACAAATACCATGTAATCTCACCTATAAGTGGAACCTAATTAACAAAACAAATAAGCAAGCAAAATATAATCAGAGACACTGAAATTCAGAACAAACTGAAAGCAACCAGAGGGGAGGTGGGAGGGGATAATCAGGGAGAAGGGGGAAGAGTTTTCAGGAACATGTACAAAGGACACATGGACAAATTCAAAGAGGGGTAGGGTCAAGGGTGGGGAGTGAGGATGACTGGGGCGTTGGTTGGGGTGGCGGTGGTGAAATGGAGATGGTTGTACCTGAACAACAATTCAAATTTAAAAAAATGAAAAAGAAATTGACATTTGCCTTAAGCTTTTGGTTGATAATCTTTATCAAATAATGTTCAGATCAATTTATATTTGTATGCATATTTTAATAATAAGCATTTATTGAAGTTTCTCAAAAATTTTATCTGCTTATGCAGAAAAAATGTCATTTTATACTTTAGTCAAAAATATAAATCATATTGCTAATTTTTAATACTTTTACATTATTGGGATGAGAATTTTAGCAAACTAATAATCAGGTATCAGAATAACAAACTAAATTTTTGTACCATATGACCCAGGCATTCTACTTCTGGGTATTTATTATATGCACCCTTTTGTTCATTATGGAAGTATTCAAAATAGCCAAGATATAGAAATTACCTAAATGTCTGTCAATGGATGAATATCAACCACAAAAAATAATGAAGTACTGCCATTTGCAACAACATGGATGAACCCTGAAAGTATTATGCTATATGGAATAAGTCAAACATAGAAAGATGAACATATCATATGATTTCACTCACATGTAAAATCTAATAGAAGCAATACAAACAAACAAAACAAAAACAAATTCATAAATATAAAGAACAGAATACTGGTTACCAAAGGGGAAGGGGTTGGAGGGTAGGTGAAACTGGTGAAAGGGGTCAACTGTATGGTGATGGATGGTAACTATATTTGTAATGGTTATCACATTGTAGGTATACAGATGTTGAATTTTAATGCTCTATACCTGAAACGTATACAATAAAATATTTTTAAGTAAAAAAATAAAAGAAAATTGTGTGTGTGGGTACATGTGTGTGTGTGATTAAGAAACAGAAGGAAAGGAAAATTATAGATACCCCATGTTCAATCTCATACATTTTCTAATAATTTAAAATACAAAAACTTTTGATTGCCTATTATATATAATCAACTAAACATATATTTTCTACTATTTTCTATAGTTTTCCACAGAGGCTATCTTGCCTTTCAGAGAGCTACATGAATGTCATTTTTAGACGTTTCCACTGGTGGTAGAGTTGTCAAATAAATATGCCTTTTAGATAGTTGTTAGAAAAAATGAATTTCTGGTAGCATTCAGAAGGAGAATGAAGAGTCAGGGGTATGTACCATATTTTGCCATGTATAATGCACACTTTTTTCACCCAAATTTTTGAGGGAAAAATAAGAATGTGTGTTATACATGGATAAAATAATTACATACCATGGAGTATAATAATCCCATGTATGAGGTACAGAAAAAATGTGGGTGAGAATTATAAATAGCAAAATATGGGTATATGCCCAATCAGGGAAGTCTCTTAGCTGAAAGCAGGCTTATACTTGGAAAAATATCTGTTCTGAAAATAACAATAGAAGACTTCCGGCCAAGATGGAGGCTTAGGTAGACACGCTGTGCCTCCTTGCACAACCAAAGGAAGAAAAACAACAATTTAAAAAACAACACAAACAACCAGAACTGACAGAAAATCGAACTGTGTGGAAGTCCGACAGCCAAGGAATTAAAGAAGACACCTTCATCCAGACTAACTTCCGGCCAAGATGGAGGTGTAGATAGACACACTGCCTCCCCACACAACCAAAAGAGGGAAAACGACAATTTAAAAAACAAAAACCAACCAGACTGACAGAAAATCGAACTGTGTGGAAGTCCGACAACCAAGGAGTTAAAGAAGACACGTTCATCCAGACTGGTAAGCGGGGTGGAGCCAGGTGGAGAGCTTGCACAGTGAGATGGCGGTTTGTGGAGTGGGGTAGGCTACTCTGAAGATGCCTGGAGAGACCCACAGCAGAGGCACCTGGAGAAGCCCGCAGCTGGCCGACCTGGAACCAGCGGAGTCGAGACTGGTGGACTGAGTGGTCCCTCATTCACGTGCAGATAAACTGGAAGAAAAAGCTGGGGAGTGGAACAGACCATGCAACCCAACATTGTGGGGAAATAAAGCCTCAAACCACCTATTGAAAACACCTGTGGGGGTTGAGGCAGCAGTGGAAGGAACTTCCAGCCCCACAGGAGAGTTCATTGGAGAGACCCACAGGGACTTAGAACTACACAAGCCCACCCACTCAGGAACCAGCAGAGAAGGACCCAACTTGTTTGTGGGTAGGTGGGGAAGTGACTGGGAGCTGCTGAGAGCAGAGCAAGTGCCATTGTTCCCTCTCAGGCCCCACCCCCACAGGCAGCTTTACAACACAGCCTTGTGGGTTGCCCTGCCCTGTTTAACACCTAAGGCTCCACCCCTTAAAGTAACAGGCATGCCTAGGGGAGGAAAAAAAAATGGCCCAATCGAAAGAGGAGATCAAAACTCCAGAAAAAATACAACTAAGCCATGAAGAGATGGCGAACCTATCAGATGCACAGTTCAAAACACTGGTAATCAGGACGCTCACAGGATTGGTTGAATTTGGTCACAAATTAGATGGAAAAAGGAAGGAAAAGGTAAGTGAAGTGAGG
Organism: Micronycteris hirsuta; assembly: GCA_004026765.1. Classification (NCBI taxonomy): domain Eukaryota; kingdom Metazoa; phylum Chordata; class Mammalia; order Chiroptera; family Phyllostomidae; genus Micronycteris; species Micronycteris hirsuta. The sequence continues at coordinate 29,146 of PVJI01015093.1, read as the reverse complement.
GGAAATCTGCAGGGAACCAATAGGGATGGGAAGGAAACTGAGACTCATATCAATAGTGTGGACCACAAGGAAGAAAAAAAACATTCAACCAGAAAAGAATGAAGAAACAAGAATTCAAAAAAATGAGGAAAGGCTTAGGAACTTCCAGGACGTCTTTAAACATCCCAACATCTGAGTCATAGGGGTGCTAGAAGGAGAAGAGGAAGACCAAGGGATTGAAAACTTATTTGAACAAATAATGAAGGAAAATTTCCTCAAGCTGGTGAAGGAAATAGACTTCCAGGAAGTCCAGGAAGATCAGAGAGTCCCAAAGAAGTTGGACCCAAAGAGGAACACAACAAGGCACATCATAATGACATTACCCAAGATTAAAAATAAGGAGAAAATCTTAGAAGCAGCAACAGAAAAGAGAACAGTTACCTACAAAGGGATTCCCATAAGACTGTCAGCTGATTTCTCAAAAGAGACCTTGCAGGCAAGAAGGGGCTCAAAAGAAGTATACCAAGTTGTGAAAGACAAGGACCTACATCCAAGAATACTCTATCCAGCAAAACTTTCATTTAAAATGGAAGGGCAGATAAAGTGCTTCTCAGATAAGGTCAAATTCAAGGAGTTCATCATCACCCAGCCTTTATTATATGAAATGTTAAAGGGATTTATATAAGGCATGGAGGGATATCAACAGGAGAGTGGGAGGGGGAGAGAGGTAGAAAAAGTACAGAGAATAAGTAGCATAAACAGTAGGTAGAAAACAGATAGGGGAAAGTTAAGAATAATATAGTGAAGAGGAGTCCATGCTGCTCACCGTGGGAAATGTAGCCCTAATGTTTCATTGTCTAGGAGAAAGCTCCAATAGAAGGTAGGCCAGCTAGCAGGCCCCACATATATGACAGCGGGATTTCCTGTGGGAAATCAGGATAGTCTATTTCTTAGATTTAAAACTTGCTCATGCTAGCGCGGCTGGTGTAGCTCAGTGGATTGAGCATGGGCTGGGAACCAGAGGGTCCCGGTTCGATTCCCAGTTGGGGCACATGCCTGGGTTGCAGGCCAGGTCCCCAGTGAGGGCCATGTGAGAGGCAACCATACATTGCTCTTTCTCTCTCCCTTCTCCTCTCTCTGAAAATAAATAAAATGTTAAAAAAAAAAAAACTTGCTCATGCTAAAACCTCTCTCTCCCTGAATCAAAAGAACTTATGCTAATGCATGCCTAGCTTCCTTAGATCCATATTGTTATTCCTTTCAAGTTCCACCCCAAAACCTGTTGTCTTTCCATTTACATGTCTATCCTTTTGACGTGCTGTCCTGGGCGTCTACCACCTAATGTAAATCTACAATCTATGCATAGTTAATGAAGACCATTCTGATGTAATGTGCCCAAGAAGCGACAATAAAAGCCTATCGGGGCATAGGTCTTGGCCTCTCTCGCCATGATTGGAGAGGGGTCACGTGGTCCTGGATTTTCTAGTCCAGTGTATTCCATGTGAATTTATTCATACACCTGCCATGGCATACGGATTTCTGCAGGCCAGAATCTGTGACAGTATAGGGAATGTAGAAGCCAAAGAACTTATGCGTATGACCCATGGACAAAAAATAAAGGGTGGGGAATGGAGGGGGGTGCGGGGCGGAGGGGCATAAAGGAGGGAAAATGGGACAACTGTAAAGCATAATCAATATATTAAAAAAACAAAAAAACAATAGAAAAGTATTTTATTTTTGTTAAAAAGGTCATTTACTCTATTTCTTGTCCTTATACTTTTGGTCCATTTCTCTCAATCATTCTGCATTTCAATAGTCCAAGATGCTTTAGATTACAGAAATAAAGAAAGATATATAGAGTTAATAAATAGAGCTAAGAAATATAGAGCTAAGAAATAAAAATATATAGAGTTACCACTGTGCCCTGCAGGTATTACTAACCACAAAATTCCAGCACAAGCAATTGTGAGTGCGTGGTCCCATAATCTTATGGCTAAATCTCATGGTAGCTAGACTACTTCACAATAGGCACATTTCTAAGACATCTAATAACTTACCTAAACAATAATACCTCTTTCACCATACAAAAAATGCAAAGATAATGCTAAAGAGAAAAAAGGTGAAAGCGTGAATGATTCTCAGTATTTAATAGGATAGCAGTCAGAAGAGAAAGATTAATTCAGACTTCCTGATATATATGAAGCAGAAGAGGCAGCCTCCAACAGTAGAACAAATTAAGAATAGTTCCAAGGACTTTTCTGCCCCCAAATGTTGGATAGGATGTCCTGTTACAATGATTAAATTCCATAATAGTAAGGTTATTCCCTTTAGTTAAGACACTGGCTTTCTAGAAAGGCTTCAGAAAATATATTTTTCTTTGCAGAATGGATCAACCTGTTGATACAGATTCATGCTTCCAGTAAATTATCTGTTACCACTTAAGTAGAGTTGATACTTGGTAAACTTGGAATTGAGCTATAAAAATGTATTTTATGCTGAAACCGGCTGGTGTGGCTCAGTGGATTGAGCACCAGCCTGTGAACTAAAGGGTCGCTGGTTTGATTCCCAGTCAGGGCACATGCCTGGGTTGCAAGCCAAGTCATGCCCCCAGTGGGGAGTGTGCAAGGGGCAACCTCTCATTGATGTTTCTCTCCCTCTCTTTCTCCTTCCCTTCCCCTCTCTCTAAAAATAAATAAATAAAATATTTTAAAAAATAAAAATAATAAAAAAATTATTTTATGTACTCTTTTGACCCTTCTGTGCTCTACAATCACATACAGGTTTCTTACCCCCGGCCTGTAAGAGCTGGTAACCTTTCTCATAGTCAAATATTGACAGACCATGTCCCATTCAAATGTTACCTAACTTTATGCCCTCATAACTTTACTAAGTGCTTGTCATTTTATTTATTCCTTTAGTATAATTAAACAATTTTTTTAATTTCAAGGATCTTCAGACTTGCAAAAACAGCACAAACATCCTCCTTATATGCTTCACCCAGATTTCCCTAATGTTTACATCTTGTATTAACATGATCTGGTTTTACAGGGACAGTGTACCAACTCTTGCTCATAAGCACTGACCCTGGGTATCAGTGAAGGCACAGCTGCTCAGAAAGTGCCAAGGTCATACAGGGAGAGACAGAGTTGTGTGGCTTCAGAGTGAGGACCGGAAGGATAGCCTCCAATGTCCCTGTGTTGAGTCATCTTACAACATGAACCACAGGCACCATTATTCCTGGGTTAGGCACTCCCCTCACAGGGCATTAGCCAGGTGAGCTATACTAGCTCTGCCCTGACGACATCCTGGGGCTCTGCCCTGGAAAACTCCTATATAGCTAGGGTTCCTGTCAGTGGCAACTAGCTTGGGCCTGCATTACATTCCTTCTTGTACAGTTCTTGAAGAATTCCAGTCAAGCTCTGAGGTGTCAGAGATACAAAGAGAGAAACTGAGTTGTGTGGATTCAGGGTAAAGGCTGACAGACACCATCCTTCCTGTGTTAAGCCTTCCCTCCACATGGCCAAATCTTAATCGGCTTCAACCTGGTGAGTCTACTAGCTATGTACTGTTATTTCTCTGAGACCTCACCCCACAAAAAGCAAAAAAACAAAAACAAAAACAAAACAAAACAAACACAGGTGGCAGTGGGTCATGCTGTACACAGAGACTTTTGCTGAGTAGCCTCAGACACAGTCCTGGTGCTGAATTGGAAACTATATTAATGTGGTGAATACAACTGGCCCTTCCTTGGTGACCCCCAGAGAATCTATCTCATACAACTCAAATGCCACCCAAGGCTCTTTTGGTAGGTTAACCTAAGAGGTAGCCAGCATGTACCAGCAGCTCTTGGGGAGCTTTGGGCAATTTTCTGACAAGCCCCAATCCTAGGACTTACGGGAGTCAGCCTTGGTTTTCAGTGTGGCCCCTCCCATGTGCACCCAGACCTAGCAGAGATTCCCACTAACTATGGATCAATTTGTAGTTCCAAACAGGTAGCCAAGGACCAGTAAACACAGTGTCTGACATTGACTTGCATCAAATTTCCCCCCTAAAGGCCCCCAGACAGCATATCCAGTGTCTGACTTCAGACCACAACACAACACCACCCAATTAACTCCACAAGTGACACAACCAAAGAGAGGTCTCAGCAAGCACCAGACATAGTGGGAGCATATTCTGCTTCATGGGGTCAGACCTCATAGCAGCCGGTATGCTGTAGTCATGGAGAATCCACACAGACAGGTAGCCTGAGGGTCAACTTTACTCATGCATGTACCAAAAGCAATCAATGTTCAACTATGACAACAAGGCACAAATAACCCACTCAAACAAAAGAATTGGAATACCTGGCTCTGGGTGATCAGGGAGACTGTGCCACTGGGCCTCACAGGACCTACCATGTAAGGCTACCTACCAAGACTGCGAGACATAGCAGATCTACCTAATGCATAGAAACAAATACCAAGACACAGTAAAAACTGGGAGACAAAAAAAGAAACGTGCCCCAAATGAAGACAAATATACAGAAGAAGAGCTAAATAATATGGAAGCAAACAATATACCAGATACAGAGTTCAAAACAAAGTTATACAACAATCCTTAAGGAACTTAGAGGACCTATAGATGAACTCAGAGAGAACTAAAAAAAAATAGTATGCATAAGATAGGACACAGAAACCACAAAAAAGAACAAGTTGGGCTCTGGGGCCTCCCAGGGGGCACAGGCCAATATGAACTACCCATTGTGTTCTTTGTGTGGCCCCTCCAAATATGCTACAAAGCAATCTGAGGTTTGCTATTACTTGTGCTGGGCTTGGAGGTGCCAAAGTGAGTCCAAGCTGTGAACCAAGGCCAACTGCTTTGGTTATTGCTAGTGCTGAGTCTGGGGCCACTAAGCAGTAGGCACGGGCACACTGATGTCAGATTCCTGTTTGAGAGATTTTAGGAAAATCTGAAGCATGAGCCAAAACAAACCATTTGTATGGAAAAGCCATTGGAAAGAGCCTGGTACACTGCTAGACGTCGCAGATTATCAACCTGGGTAAATCGTTCCCATTGACCTGCCAAGAGCAATCAAAGCTTGGTTGTAAGAGGGAGGTGTATGCAGGCCACATGGTGCATGCACCTCGAGTGCCCAGCTTGGGTGATAGGGGAGGCTGTGCCACTGGACCCTATGCAACACTTTCTATATTAGGTCACTCTATCAAGACAGGAAATCATAGCAGCTTTACCTAATACATAGAAACAAACACAAGGAGGCTGCCAAAATGAGGAGACAAACAAGCATGGCTCAGATGAAGGAATGGAGCAAAACTACAGAGGGAGAACTAAACAAAATGGAGACAATGGTATGCTAGATGCAGAGTTCAAAACACTGGTTATAAGGATGCTCAGTGAAGTTAGTGAGAACTTTAACAGCATAGAAAAGGGCATGGAAACCATGAAAAAGAACCAGTCAGAAAGGAAGGATACACTAACTGAAATAAGAACAATTTACAGGTAATCAAAAGTAGAGAGAATGGAGCCAAGCATCAAGTCAGTGATTTAGAATATAAAGACAAAAAGATACCCAATCAAAATGAGAAGAACATAGAATCCGAAAAATGAGAATAGTGTAAGGAGCCTCTAGGACAACTTCAAACATACCAACATTCACATCATGGGGGTACCAGAATGAGAAGAGAGAAAACAAGAAATTGGAAAAGTATTTGAAAAAATGACAGAAAACATCCCTAATTTGGATGGAAGTCGACATACAAGTCCAGGAAGCACAGAGTCCCAAACAAGATGAACCCAAAGAGGCCCACACCAAGACATGTCACAGAAAATCAGTTAGTTATATACAAGGAAGTTCCCATAAGGCTTTCAGCTGATTTCTCAAAAGAAACTTTGTAAGCTAGATGGGATTGGCAATAAATATTCAAAGTGATGAAAAGCGAGGACCTACAGCCAAGATAATTGTACCCAGAAAAGATATCATTTAGAATCAAAGGACAGATAAAGAGCTTCCCAGACAAGAAATAGCTAAAGGAGTTCATCACCACCAAACCATTATTATATGAAATGTTAAAATTTCTCATTTAAGAAGATAAAAATATGAATAATAAAGTGGTAATAAATACATATCTATCAATAGTTGAGCCATGGCTGGTATGGCTCCGTGAATTGAGTGGAGGCCAATAAACCAAAAGGTCACTGGTTGGATTCCCAGTCAGGGTACATGCCTGGGTTGCAGGTCAGGTTCCCCAGTTGGAGGTGTTTAAGAGGCAACCAACTGATGCATCTCTTGCACATTGATCTCTTTCTCCCTCCTTTCCACTCTCTCTAAGTAAATAAATAAAATATTTAAAAAATAATTGAATCTAAAAAAAAACAACAAAATAAATGAACAAGCAAAACAGAAAGAGAATTATAGATACAGAGAACATTTTGATAGTTGCCAGATGGAATGGTGGTTGGGGGGATGGGCAAAAAAGATGTAGGAATTAAGAAGTACAAATCAGTTGTTATAGAATAGTCATGGGGATCGAAGTACCACATAGGGAATATAGTATCCAAAGAACATATATGCAGGACCCAAGAACATGAACAAGAGCATGACGATTGTCTAAAGGAGGGAGGGCTGGGTGGAAGGAGCAAATAGGAAAAAATTGGGACAACTATAATAGCATAGACAATAAAATATAATTTAAATGAAAAAAGAATCAGTCGGAAATAAAGAATACAGACCTGACTCGTGTGGCTCAGTGGATTGAGCGCTGGCCTGTGAAGCAAAGGGTTGCTGGTTCGATTCCCAGTCAGGGCACATGCCTTGGTTGCAGGCCAGGTCTCCAGTTGGGGGCACATGAGAGGCAACCACACATTGATGTTTCTCTACGTCTCTTTCTCCCTCCCTTCCCTGCTGTCTAAAAATGAATAAAATAAAATATTTTAAAAAATAAAAAGTACAATAACTGAAAAGAAGAATATACTAGGAAAAATCAACATAAGATTAGATGAAGCAGAAGATCAAATAAGCAATTTGGAAGACAAAATAGCAGAAAACAACTAATCAGAGCAACAAGACCACAAAGGAATTTTTAAAATGTGAATATATTAAGGGGCATTTAGAACAATATCAAGCATAAAAACCTCTACATCACAGAGGTACCAGATGAGAAGAAAAGAGAGCAAAGTCTTGAGAACCTATTTGATGTATGTGGAATCTAATGAACAAAATAAATTAATGAATAAAATATAGAAAAAGAGGCATGAATACATGGAACAGACTGACAACTGTCAGAGGGGAGAGGGATTGGATGAAAGCAGGTGAAGGGATTAAGCAAATATATATCACAAAGACACAGACAACAGTATGATGATAGCCAGAGGAAAAAGGTGGTGGGGGGTAGGTGGAAGGAGGCAAGGGGGGAATGAAGATGGAGAGAGATCCTTCGCAAGGGGCAATGGCTACACGATGATGCAGTGTGCAGATGATGTTTTGTTGAGTTGTACGCATGAAAAGCCTATGATATTGTGAACCAAGGTCACCCCAGTAAATTCAATTAAAAATGATGACTGAAAATTTCCCTCACCTGGGAAAGAAAAAAGACACACAAGTCCAAGGAGCACAGTGAGTCTCAAACAAGGTGAACCCAAAGAGACACATACCAAGATATATCATAAGTAACATGGTGAAGGTTAAATACAAAAAAATAATCTTAAAAACAGCAAGAGAAAGACATTCAGTTATGTACAAGAAATTTCCCATTATACTGTCAACTGATTTCTTATCAGAAACTTTTTAGGCCAGAGGGAATTAACATGAAATATTCAAAATGATGAAAAGCAAGAACCTACAATTAAATCAATTTAAAATTAAAGAAGACATTAAAAACTTCCCAGACAAGAAAAAGTTAAAGGAGTTCATCACCACCAAACCAGCATTACAGAAATGTTAAAGGGACTTCTTTAAGTAGAAAAAAATGAATATAAATATAAATAATAAAATGACAGTAACTATGTACCTATCAATAATCACCGTAAATGTAAATGACTTAAATGCTCCAATCAAAAGATATAGGGTAGCTGAATGTAAAAGAATACAAGACCCATATGTAATCTAATTGTATACCTAAATATGAGGGAGGACCCCAAAAATCAGGAATTATCTTCTGAAGGGTGGGCCCCTTGTAGTACAGACTTCTCCCACTAAGTGAGTGTTCTAGGAACCCATCTGTATCAGTGTACCAGTTGCTGTTGTTGTGGGAGGCTGTGTTCAGTTTCAGTGAATTTTTTAAAAAGACACTTTCAATGTAGTTGCCAATTTCATGATGGGTGATTTACAAGCACACCTACCCACATGGTGCTGAATGTTTAGCAGTGTTTATGCAAAAATGGCATGACCCCCATGCCCCACCCTCCCTAGTCACCTGATTTCAGCTTAAGCAACATTTTTTGTTTCCCTTGATGAAAAAAATCCTCAGAGGAAAACGTTTTGCAGATGTAGGTGAAGTGAAATAAACAATGGTAGAAGCACTAAAAGGAATCAATCAACAAATTCAAAAACTGCTTTGAGGAGTGCAAAAAATGTCTGGATAGGTTTGTTGCATCAAATGGAGAGTACTTTGAAAGTGACTGAAGTTTAAACATGTAAGAATAAATACACAGTTTTTTATAAATAAATTCCAGGATTTTGAGTCCTTCTTCATGAACTAGAAAAAGAACAACGCCCAAAGTGAGTAGAAGGACGAAAATAATAATGACAAGAATAGAAATAAATGATATAAATTCTAAAAAAATGTAAAAGATTGGTGAAACCAAAAACTAGTTCTTTGAAAAGATAAACAAAGTTGATAAATCTTTAACCAGATTCATCAAGAAAATAGAGAATCCAAATAAATAAAATCAAAAGTGAAAGAGAAATAAAAACTGACACTATAGAAATGCAAAGGATTATAAAGAAATACTATGAACAAACATACTAGCTCAGTCCATAAAATATCCAGCAATGTATTATGAAAAATAGAGGCATTTATTGAAGAGTACACAAGATACATGAAACACTGTACATAGGACAATGATGCCTCAGTCTCCTTCAAAGTAGCCACCTTTAGACCTCACACAGTTCTCCGAATCACCATCAGCTTCCCAGCTGTATTTTCCTCAGTTTCATAAATGGTCTGAAATTTCTTCCCTTTCAATGGTGATTTTAATTTTTGGAAAAGCCAGAAGTCACAGGGCATTAAATCTGGGTTGTAGGGGGGCTGAGTCACCTGGGTGGTTTGATGTTTCACCAAAACTCTCTTCATGAGATTAACAGGCATGTTATCATGATGAAGCTGCCAATCACTAGCTGCCCATAGCCTGCAGCCTTCTGAATCATCCCAATGGTTTCCTCAGAGGAATGTTCAAGTTTAATGAAAAATCTGATGCAGATTTGTTTCTCTACTCGCTCAGTCATTTTGAACATGATGGCTACACAGTACTCATGCTCACTCAACAGCATCTATTTCCCCCACTGACTATTACAGTGAAGTCTTCATTATTCACACATATGCATTCCAGTCTACTCTCCTTGATTGACAGGTTACATCAATGCCATGAAAACCATTCTTTTTCTATTAATAATGACTGGACTTTTTTCCAGACTGACCTCATATGTCAACGAATTGGACAATCAGGGAGAAATGATAAAATGCTAAAAACATACTATCTTCCAAGATTGAATGAAAAAGAAAATCTAAACAGAACAATACCTAACAATGAAATCAAATAAAAAATCATAACAGTCCCAAGAATCAAATCTCCTGTACTAGATGGCTTCACGGGAGAATTTTACTGATCATTCAATAAGAATTAACCCCTATCCTTCTCAACATATTCAAAAAAATTAAAGAGGAGAGGCCTGGCTGGTGTAGCTCAGTGGATTGAGTGCAGGCTGGGAACCAAAGGGTCCCGGTTCGATTCCCAGTCGGGGCACATGCCTGGGTTGTGGGCCAGGTCCCCAGTAAGGGCCATGTGAGAGGCAACCATACATTGTTCTTTCTCCCTCCCTTCTCCTCTCTCTGAAAATAAATAAATAAAATCTTAAAAAAAAAGAAAGAAATTTCCTTTAAAAAAAATTAAAGAGGAGGGAAGGCTTCCAACCTGATTTTATGAAGACAGCATTATCCTGATTCCAAAGCTGACAGAAATTAGAAAAACAAGGAAATTATAGGCCAATATCCCTGATTAATATAGATGCAAAAAATCCTTAACAAAATATTAGCAAACTGAATTTAGCAATACATTAAAAAGATGATAAATAAATGGGACTACATCAAACTAATATGTTTTCACATGTCAAAATAAACCATCAAGAAAATGAAAAGACAACATATTAAAAGAAGAAAGATATTCACCAGTGATACACTGAGTCACTATGTTAATATCCAAAGTTTATAAAGAACTCATATAACTCAAAATCAAAACAAACAATCCAATTGAAAATGGGCTAGGACCTGAAGATACTTTTCCAAAGAGGGCATACAGATGGCCAATAGACAAATGAAGATGCTCAATGTCACTATTCATTAGACAAATACAAATTAAAACCATGATATATCACCTCACACCTGTCAGAATGGCTATATTCAATAAATCCACAAGAAATAAATCCATGTGTTGATGAGATGTGAAGAAATTGGAATCCTCATGCACTGTTGGTTCAAATTGCAAATTTGTATAGCCACTATGGAAGATAGTATGGAGGCTCCTCAAATAATTAAAAATGAAATTGCCTATGACTCAGAAATTCAAATGGAAACACAAACACTAATTGCAATAGATATATGTAACCCTATGTTCATTACAACATTATTTAAATAGCCAAGATATGGAAGCAACCCATGTGCCCACCAGTGGACAAGTGTATAAAAAAGTGGCAGTACATAAATACAATTAATTATTATTTAGCCACAAAAAAGAATAAAATCTTACCATTTGCATCAACATGGATGGACCCAGAGGGTGTTATGCTATGTTAAATAAGTCAGGGAGAGGAAAAAAAAGAGCACATGATTTCACTTATATGTGAAATCTAAAGAACAAAGTTAAGGAGCAAATAAAACAGAAACAGACTCATAGGTTCAGAAAACAAACTAATGGTTGCCAGATGGGAGGAGGATTGGGGAGATAAGTGCAAAAGTTGAAGTGATTATGAAGTGCAAATTGGTAGAATGTACAGATAATGTGTTGTAAAATTGTGCACCTGAATCCTGTATAATTTTGTTAACCAGTATCACCCCAATAAATTCCATAAAGAGGAAAAATAATAATGTAGTTGCAAAGTTCAGTTAAGGAATATATTCAATAATATTGTAATAACTATGTATGACATCAGTTGGGTACCTGAATTATTGGGGGGTATCACTTTTATATTATATAATTGCGAAACCACTACACTGTACATCTAAAACTATTATAAAGAAGACTTAATGTCAATTGTAATTGAAAAATAAAATTAACTGGCCAAGATGGAAGTGTAGGTAGATACACTGTGCCTCCTCACACAACCAAAAGAAGGACAATAACAATTTAAAAACAAAAACAACCAGATCTGACAGAAAATTGAACTCTATGGAAGTTTGACAACCAAGAAGTTAAAGAGGAAACATTCATTCAGACTGGTAGAAGGAGTGGAAATGGGCAGCTGGGTAGAGAGGAATCTCGGCAAGGCAGCAGCTAGAGTACTGGGCAAGGCAGCAGCTGCTGAAGCGGGCAGTCCCAAATTTGCCGTTGGATAAACCAGGAAGAACAACTGGAAGCAAGGCAGACCAAACAACCCAGGGTTCCAGTGCAGGGAAATAAACCCTAAAAACCTCTCACTGAAAAATCTGTGGGTGTTGAGGTGGCAGGAGAAACTCCCAGTCTCACAAGAGAGTTCTTTGGAGAGACCCACAGGGTACAAAAATGTAGACAAACCCACCCACCAAGAAATCAGCACCAGAGGGGTCCAACTTGCTTGTGGGTAGTGGTGGAAGTGACTGAAAGCCGGCAGAGAGCTGAACAAGCTGCATTGTTCCCTCTCGGACCTCACCCCCATATACAGCACCACAACGCAGTGATGTGGGCTGCCCCATGCTAGCGAACACCTAAGGCTCTGCCCCTTATATGTAACAGGTAAAATGAATTAAAAAAAATGGCCCAAATGAAAGAACAGATCAAAACTCCAGAAAAAAACACGACTAAGAGACAAAGAGATAGCCAACCTATCAGATGCACAGTTCAAAACACTGCTAATCAGGATGCTCACAGAATTGGTTGAGTATGGTTGCAAAATAGAAGAAAAAGTGAAGGCTATGAAAAGTGAAATAAAGGAAAATTTACAGGGAACCAACAGTGATGGGAAGAAAACTGGGACTCAAATCAACAGTTTGGACAAGAAGGAAGAAATAAACATTCAACCAGAACTGAATGAAGAAACCAGAATTCAAAAAAAGGAAGAGAGGCTTAGGAACCTCGAGAACAACTTTAAATTCTAACATCCAAATCACAAGGGTGCCAGAAGGAGAAGAAGAAGACCAACAAATAGAAAATTATTTGAAAACATAATGAAGGAGAACTTCCCCCATCTGGCAAAGGAAATAGACTTCCAGGAAGTCCAGGAAGCTCAGAGAGTCCCAAAGAAGTTGAAACCAAAGAGGTACACACCAAGGCACATCATAATCACATTAAAGATAAGGAGGGAATCTTAAAAGCAGCAAGAGGAGAGGAGAGAGTTACCTACAAAAGAGTTCCCATAAGACTAGCAGCTGATTTCTCAAAAGAAACCTTACAGGCAAGAAGGGGCTGGAAAGTATTAAAAGTCATGAAAGGCAAGGACCTACATCCAAGATTACTCTATCCAGCAAAGCTATCATTTATAATGGAAGGACAGATAAAGTGCTTCCCAGATAACATCAAGTTAAAGGAGTTCATCATCACCAAGCCCTTATTATAAGAAATGTTAAAGGGAACTTATCTAAGAAAAAGAAGATCAAAACTATGAACAATAAAACGACAACAAACTCACAACTATCAACAACCAAACCATAAGAAAAAGAAACAAACAACTAGAACAGAAACAGAATCACAGAAATGGAGATCACATGGAGGGTTATCAGTGGGGAAGGGGGGAGTGGGGGAAAAGAAACAAGGAATAAGTAGTATAAGTGGTAGGTAGAAAATAGACAAGGGGTGTTTAAGAATAGTACAGGAATTGTAGAAGCCAACGAACTTATATGTTTGACCCATAGACATTAACTAAGGTGGGGTGGAATGTGGGTGGGAGGGGATGTGCAGAGTGGAGGGGAATAAAAGAGGGAAAATGGGACAACTGTAATAGCATAATCAATAAAATATATCATAAAGAAAAAATAATACATTTAAAAATAATAAAGTAAAACACAAGGAAAAATTGCAAAATTTTATTTCTGATCAAGGTTTTTAAAATTGTTGTTCAGTCACAGTTGTCTTCATTTTCCCCCATTACTCTCTCCTGCACTACCCACCCTCACCTCCCACATTCAATCCTCCCCCTGGTTTCTTTGCCCATGGGTCCTTTATACATGTTCCTTGGTGACCCTTCCCCTTCTTTCCCCTGTTATGCTCCTTCCCCCTCCTTGTGATTCCTGTCAGTTTGTTCTTTATTTCCATGTTTCTAGTTCTATTTTACTTGCTTGTTTGTTTTGTTGATTAAGTTCCCCTTGTGGATGAGATCATATGGTATTTGTCTTTCACTGCCTGACTTATTTCACTATCAAAGTTTTATATACAGAATACGTTTAAAAATTTACAACTCAATAGTAAGACAAAATGCTGTTTTTAAAAAAATGGACAAGAAATTTTTACAGAAACTTATCCAAAGTAAACTTACCAATTAGAAATAAAATTATACATAGTACATTAGTAAATTACATTTACAAATATGACACCAATACATATTTTAAAAGGCTAAGCATAAAGAAACTGACTATACTTGGTTTATGAGAGAATATATAGCAATGGTAACTCATATATTGATGATGGAAATAAAGCAGGCACAGTTCTTTTGTTAAACTGTGTGTCAGTTTCTTACAAAGCTAAAATAAATATTACTATAAGACCAGCAATCCTGTTAATAGGTATTTATTTACACAAAAGAAATAAAACATACTCACATGAAAACTTATATATGATTATTCATGGCAACTTTATATATATATATATATATATATATATATATATATATATATATAAATATAAAATCTCCAGAGAGAGAGAGAGGGAGAGAGAAAGAGAGAGACAGTAATGCAAGAAAAATATGAATTGGCTGCCTCCATTCAGCATGCACCATAACCTGGGGCCAAACCCACAACCCAGGCATGTGCCCTGACCAGCAATTGAACCTGGGACCTCTTGGTGTACAGGATGATGATGCAACCAACTGAACTACACTGGCTGAGCAATGGCAGCTTTATTCTTAAAAACAAATACCTGGATAACCTATATGTCCATCAGCTGGTGAATATATAAACATATTGTTTCATATCAATTCAGTAAAATACTATTCTAACTTAAGAAGAATTTTACTAGTGATTCAATTAAGATAAATGAGTCTCAAAAGTATTATGTTGAATGAAAGACGTTAGACACAAAAGTCTACATATTATATGGTTTAATTTACATAAAATTAAAAAAATAAAACAACACCAAAGTGACAGGTCAGTGATTTCTAAGAGCTGGGGATGGGAGGAGTGGACTGACTGACATCAGGAGGGCAATTTTTTTGGTAAAAGAAATACATTATATTTTGATTGTGGTCATCAATTCAGGTTTGAATATATTTGTCAATGTTCATTAAACTGTAAGCTTAAATGAGTGGATTTTGTTACATGTAAATTTTACTTCAATAAAACAGATATCTATCAATTGCTTGTATAATTTTAAAAACACAATCAATTTAATAGGTTTGAAATATATCTGCTGGGATTTCCACTCAAGGTGGTAGTGTAGGTAAACATGGAACTCACCTCTTCCCACAACCACATCAAAATTACAACTGAACTACAAAACAACCATCATTGAGACCACCTGAAATATGGGTTAGTAGAAGTCCGACAATTACAGAATTAAAGATGCCACATCAAGACTGGTAAAAGATGCAGAATAAGCTGGCCCCACACCCCTGGGTGGTAGATAAATATTGAGAAGGATATCTTGGTTGCAGGGTTTCCTCCCTGTGCAGCAATGGATCCCAGCACCACACAAGGCCTCCCAGCCCAAGTTTCCAATGCCAGGAATAGGAGGCCCCATAACTTTTGGCTGTAAAAACAAGCAGAAATTGAGGCTAATGGAGACAAAAACTTCTAGAGTCCCAGGAAGTTCCCTTTAAAGGGCCCACTCATGGACTTACTTAGACCCAGTTCCTCTGAATTCCAGCACTGGGGAAGCAGCTTGAAAGGCAGCAGAGACATATGGGGAGGAATAGAATTGTCCAACACCAAGGTAACCATTTTTTTGGGGGGAGGCAGCTTTTTCCCAGACAGAAATGGTCACTGAGGCCATTTTTTATGAGCCTTCCTCCCACAGATCTAGCAGTCTAGAGCATATCTGATACTATACTACCTCAACCTGGCTCACACTGTTTTCTCCGCATTGTTGATTTCTTGAGGTCCCACCCCACCCAAATTTGGGGCCCACCCAAGCTGTTTCCAGTGGCTTTTCCATATCCATGTTTCAGGTTTTCCTAAAATTCCTCAAACAAGTAGCATCTGGATTCAGCATGCCCTGTACCTCTTACTAAGCGGCATCAGGCCTGGCTCTAGCAGTAGTTGACCACAGTTTGCAGCTTGGCCTCTCTTGTACACCTCCAAGCCCAGCACAAGTAGAAGCCATCTGAAGTTCTCTTTGTGGCTGATTCCAGGTGGCTCTAAGAGAACACAGGTTGTGGCTGACCTTGGCATACATCTCCTAAAAGGTCCCAGAGTTAGCACACCCAGTGGACCATTTTACACCATGTCAACATACCACCACCTAACAACCTCCACAAGTGGCACACTCAAGGGGTGGACTCAGCAGGCATAAGAGCCCAGCTGAATTAAGTCTTGCTCTGTGAGGTGGGCCTCTGCACATCTTATCCTCCATGGGATTGCATCCAGTCCTTGCAGATGATTGGCCTGAGGGTAAATGCCTCCCATTAATGTGCAAACAACAATTAAGGCTCAACTTTAAGAGGAAAGTGTACACAGTCCACATGGAGGGCACACCCCAAGGGCCAACTTAAGTGATCAATGGGGCTGTACCACTAAACCTTATAGAACACCTACTATATTAAGTCACTCTAGCAAACCCAGGATATATAGCAGCTCTACTTAATACATAGAAAGAAACACAGAGAGGCTGTTTAAATGAGGAGACAAAGAAATATGGTCCAAATGAAAGAAAATAACAAAACTCCAGAAAAATAACTAAACAAATTAGAGATGAGCAATCTACTAGTTGTAGAGTTCAGAACACTGCTTATAAGGATGCTCAAGGAAATAAGTGAGGACTTCAACAGCATAAAAGAGGGCCAGTCAGAAATGATGGATATACTAATCGAAATTAAAAATTTACAGGGAATCGACAGTAGAGTGGATGCAGCAGAGAATCAAATCAGCTATTTAAAAGATAAGAAGGCAAAAAACTCCCAATCAGATCATGAAAAAGGAAAAAAAAATGCCAGAGCCCGGCTGGTGTAGCTCAGTGGATTGAGCGCGGGCTGGGAACCAGACGGTCCCGGTTCGATTCCCAGTCGGGGCACATGCCTGGGTTGCGGGCCAGGTCCCCGGTGAGGGCCATGTGAGGAGCAACCATACATTGATGTTTCTCCCTCTCTTTCTCCCTCCCTTCTCCTCTCTCTGAAAATAAATAAATAAAATCTTAAAAAAAAATGCCAGAGAAGTGAGAATAGTGTATGGAGCCTCTGGAACAACTTTAAGCATACCAACATTCACATCATGGGGGTGCCAGAAAGAGAAGGGAGACAGCAAGAGTTGAAAACCTATTTTAAAAAAGTAATAACAGAGAATTTCCTTAAATTGGTGAAGGAAATAGACATACAAATCCAGGAAATGTAGAGAACCCTAAAAAAGATGAACCCAAAGAGGCCCACACCAAGACACATCACAATTAAAATGCAAAATATCAAGGACAAAAAGAGATTTTTTAAAAAAGATTTTATTTATGTATTTTTAGAGAGAAGGAAAAGGAAGGAGAAAGAGAGGGAGAGAAACATCAATGTGTGGTTGTCTCTTGCGCACCTCCTACTGGGGACCTGGCCCACAACCCAGGCATGCGCCCTGACTGGGAATCGAACCAGCAACCCTTTGCTTCACAGGCTCACCCTCAATCCACTGAGCTACACCAACCAGGGCTCACAAAAGAGAATTTTTAAAGCGGCAAGAGAAAAGCAGTTACCTACAAGGGAGCTCCCATAAGACTGTCAGCTGGTTTCTCAAAAGAAACTTTGCTGATCAGAAGGGGTTGTCCCAAAATAATTCAAGTGATGAAAAGCAAGGATCTTCAGTCAAAAGTACTCTAACCAGCAAAGCTATCATTTATAATCAAAGGACAGATAAAGAAATTCCCAGACAAGAAAAAGCTAAAGGAGTTCATCACCACCAAATCAGTATTATATACAATGTTAAAGAATATTCTTTAAAAAGAAGAAGAAAGATCAAAATTATGAACAATAAAATGGCA
Source organism: Micronycteris hirsuta (assembly GCA_004026765.1). Lineage (NCBI taxonomy): Eukaryota > Metazoa > Chordata > Mammalia > Chiroptera > Phyllostomidae > Micronycteris > Micronycteris hirsuta. The sequence goes on along the minus strand of PVJI01015093.1, from coordinate 11,443 downwards.
ATAAATACATATCAATCAAAAATTGAGTCTAAAAAACAAAATTAACAAGAAGAACAGAAATAGACTCATAGATACAGAGAACTTTTTTTTTAAATACAGAGAATATTTTGAAGGTTGCTAGGTGGGAATAGGGTTGGGAGGATGGGTAAAAAAAGGTCAGGGGATTAAGAAATACAAATTGGTTGTTACAGAATATTCATGGGAATATAAAGTACAGAATGGGAAATATGGTCAATAATATTCTAGTAACTATGTATGGTGTCATATGGGTGTGAGTTTTATCAAGATGATCACTTAGTAAGTTATGTAATGTCCAATCACCGGGGTATATACCTGGAACTATAATATAATAGTGTATGATACAGGGTCATGTGGGTTCATTAGAATTTGACAATCAGGATTTCACTTATTGTTTCTCTGCAGTATTTTTTCTCTACTCAGAGACCATGAAAACTAAAATTTGTCTCCAACACCCCCACTTACTTAGTCATATAAAAAGCCTGATATTATTTTATAAAATCTTCTAATAGAAGGAGCATTTTGTCCAATCAAGTTTGACCAATCTCCAAATGGTACTTATATTTAAAGCCTAGAAAAGCCTGTTTTATCAAAGAAAATAGTGAACTTTATTTCCCACTGAAATAAAACTATTCCTTACTAAAACTAAAACTAGCCCTTTTTTAGGCAGTATTTGAAACTTGATAATTAGACTCACTCCTTATCAGGACATTTCTCAGTTTACCAAATGTGCCACCTAAGTGCTTGATATGTCTCCACATGTGGCAATTTGAAAATGTACATAGAGATAATCTCTGTTCAGCATACATACATAAATAAGTGATATAAATTATAGATGGTCCTCATTTGGAATGGGAAATATCAAAGTTATCCAAGAGATGAGGGGATGTAACTGTAAAATAATAACAATCTCTTACATATGGGCTGTACTTAAAGTGTACAAAGTTATTTCCTTAATTTTATCTTGTTTTATAATCTCAGTGACTCTGCAGTGAGGAAATTAACACTAAAAGTGATGTTTACACATTTAAACAACTTGAAAATGGCAGAGTTAGTTTTTCTCTCTTCAGCTGTTCAAATTAAATAGAATTTGGAGACCATGGGAGTTGTTCCATATAAATGTTAAGTGCTTGGGACTTAAACCCAGAGTTTCCAATTCCTAACCCTCTCTACCACCATGTCATCATGATATTCTGCTACTTCTATATGTTTGCATAAGAGCGAACTCAAAGTTTCAGTGGAGAAAAGAATGACACAGATTAAATCAAAAAAGGAATGCAGAGAATAAACTTGGATGTTTTCACCAAATTGTGAACTCCCTGGAATACCTGCAAAATGTATATACATTGTAATAGGTACAGAAACTTTGTTTTGGTTATTCTATTTATGAAGTTAAAAAAGAAATTATAATGTTCAGATGCATGCTTACCTTTGGATAGTTAACAACAAGGATCATAACCAAGTCCTATTACAATATATCCTGTCAGACAATAACCAGTAGTGGATACATTACAGACAATAGAAAATGATGGATCTCCTGTCTTTAATCTGGATTTGTGGAAATGGATTGTGTCTCCTGAAGTATACATAGGTATAACATCCTGCATTTAGCAAGTTATTTGAATTGAAGGAAAACATTTTAATTTTGGTCAGCCTCATGGCCCACTCAGTCTATTCAGAATTCCATTTAATAAAAATATCACAGGATATTTAGGGAAATGCATGACATTTACTTTCTATTACATGATCCAAGAAGTAGGCAATTAATAGACATAAAAGAAACTATAAAGGATGATGCCACATCGCTAATAATCAAAGAAAGATAATTCTTATGAATGGGATATCATGTTTTGCCAATTACACAGACAATTTTTTAAAGATTAACAATGCCAAATGTTATTGAATTGTTTATCTTCTACTATTACTCTTTCCATGTAGAGACTTCCTTAGATTAATACTATTTGACTATTGCTTTACCCCTTATTTGCTACACTGAAGAATGAGGTACATGATTGTAAAGTAACAGTAAATGGTATATGTTTTTTGACTGTGTGGATCTAAATAGCATTGCGAGTTCTCTCCATTTTTTATCATCTCACTTTTCTCCTGACCCAAAATAGTAATAGAGTTCTGCAGATCTAAACCTTCATGTGATTAGGTTATCCCAAAGTTGAGACCTGGAGTGTAAGTGCACAGGGAACTTTAATTTTTTGTATTTATTGATTTTGTGTGTGTGTGTGTGTGTGTGTTAGAGAGGGGGGGGAGAGAGAGAGGGAGAGAAAGGAGACGTTGGTTTGCTGTTTCATTTATTTATACATTCAGTGGTTGATTCTTGTGCCCTTCCCAGGGATAGAACCCACAATCTTGGTGTATCAGGATGACACTCTTAGCAACTGAACTACCTGGCCAGGGCCTAGTGCATAGGGAACTTAAAAAAAAATGTTTGGCCTTAAATACAAAACAGTGTTCTCCAGATAGATAAATGAAAAGGTAAAAACATGCGGGTCAATTTTCCTACTCCTGTGTCTATCATTCAATTCATTACAAACTTATTTAAGAAACTGAATTTATGGACATATATAAAGGACACATGGACAAAGCCAAAAGGGGTAGGAGGCAAGGGTGGACGGGGCAGGGGGAGTGAGGTGGGGAAATTGGAGACAACTGTACTTGAACAACAATTAGAAAAATAAAACAATTTTTTTAATTTCAGGAAAACCAAAAAATAATATTTTACAATGAAAAGGTGAATTTATTATTCTTTGAGCCTCTAAATCACCTAAGTTTGTTAGAAGGGACAGAAACTTTGATATATATTCAAATAATAGAATTTTGGAAAAGTAATAACATGTATAGAGTTATTTTGTGAGGCCAGGGTATGTAGCTCTAAAGCTAAATCTTAGATTTTATAAATTTGGGCAAGTGTGTGTCTTTGATTTGGCTACTTTAGTTTCTTTTAAAGGCAAAATTTCAAAAAAAATGATTACATCTTTCTAAACAGAATATTTTGATTCCCTCTATTGTGTTTTTCAGCCAGATATGTAAGTCATTAAGTTAGATTTTTGGTCTATAGAATATAAATTCTGACATTTGTGAAGAGTCAAAGCTGGACTGATAATACATACTGTGGCTTCACATGCAGAAATTTGATAGATTTTAGTAATCAACAGTAAAAAATACTTAAGGCCTCTCTATTTACACATTGGAAAAAACTGCATTCGAAACAAGGCAGGAAAAAATCTCAAATAGAATTCATCGCAAATCCAATTACCAAATGATAATTCAAAAAAGTGTATACCTTGGATGAAACATTTAATAATTCAGCTTTTCTCCTTCCAATACAGATGAGGTGGCATAAACTCCTTTCTCCATACTGCAACCCTCTAAGTATAACTATAACTATAACTATAACTATACACATATAACTAAGTATAACTATGTAAATAAATAACATACATGAGAGCTAAAGGATTATATGAAAGGTGGAAAGAGAAAGGCAAATTGTTTAAGGACTGAAGGGAAAACATAAAATCAGGGCATCTTACTACACCGCACCCCACAGAACATGACTATAGCCCCGTCACCTTCTAGAAAAAGAAGGCTCATGCCTAGGTAGGCTCATGCTTAGTGGATAGAACGGAAATTTAGCTGAAAATAAGTGACCAGGGGAAGTACACTCCTTCTCAACCAGGGCAGATACTCCTCTTATTTATCTAAAGATACTGAACAGCTGGAGGACACTAGAAAGGGGATCCTAACCAAGTGGGAAGACATCACTGGTGAGGGTAGTCTGCTATAAGAAGTCCAACCCAGCAAGTGTTCTCTTTCCCCTACAAGGCCTGAGTGAAACTTCTCCACCCACAAGATATAGCAGCCTGCAAAGTTAGCAGGTAAATCAGCGACGAGAACTTTTCAGCAATCAAATTCTCTTCCTCTTTGCAGTCTCGAGACTTCCCGTTCCCACATAGAGACACTAGGGAGCTGAGAAGTACCATGGAGGGAGAACTTGACACAACTAGAACCTGATCCTGGGAGCTCTTTACCTCCTTAGAGAAAAACACCTCTTCCCCCACCTTGAGGGAAGAGACTGCCAGCCTAGAGAAACCCCTTCTACCCATTTAGGCAGCACTAGCAGGAATCAGTGGAAACCATAGCAGCAAAGGATAAAATAAGCAGACCAAAATGGTACCATAGGGGCTCTGAAGATTAGATTTCTGTTGGAACCATAACCCACAAAAATAGCCTAAGACCTGCATGCCAAATCTAAAAAGGCTAAATTCTTGATAAAATAAGAGTTTTCAAATATAACACAGACTCTCTTAATAGCCAGAATATTCAGGACATAACTGAAAATCTCCAATCATATCAAGAACCATAAAAATAACATCATGAATTACAACAAACAATCAACTGCTGTTAACACTAAGATGAATCAAATATTGAAATTATGTTACAAGTATTTTAAAGCGGACATCAAAAACATTTTAACAGGTGATTACAAATTCTCTTAAATAGAAAACAGAAAATCTCATCAAATAAACCAATGTAATAAAAAGCAAATAAAATAATATAATTGAAAGATAGATTTGTAATTATGATACAGAGAGATCTGATCAGATCACCGAGGAGGAGGAGAGAGGGGCCATAGGAGGAGGCAATGGTAATCAGTCTAGGATGGGATTGGCTGTAAGGCTGAGTGACTCCAGAGCTCATGGAATTGTGTGCCAGAGGATTTGAAATAAAAGAAAGACAGGCTGACTCTGGCTTGCTAGCACTCTCTCTCTTCCTTGAGGATGCTTGGATTGCTTGGATAATTGTGCTGCAGCTGCCTGCATCTCCCAATGGACAGTATTTTGAATGGAAAGGAACCCTAGGCAGTCTAGGACTGGACTGGCCTGGCAAAAGGTGGCAGGGTTATTCTTCTTTGGGTGTTCAAGAGGGGACGAGCTCTGAGGCAGAAGCCTGCCACTCTTCCAAAATTGTGTGTCTTTGTATCTTATGTTGTTTTAGAGAATTTAGACTTAATTGATAGACTTAAGTGACCAATTTATACACAAAGCTATTATTTCAAAATTGTAAAGCTTTTGAAGAGACTCCTTTCCTTTATCACCAAACCTTTGCTTCTGGAATTTTGCCTAGATGGTGCCAGTGGGCAGCAGGACCTTGATTGTTGTTGGATGACAATCACAAAAACTGAAAGCAGCCAAAATGCTCTTCAGGAGGTGGATAAGCACCCTGTGGTACATTCATACAATGGAATTTTATTCAGCAGTATAAAAAATGGTCTGTTAAGTCATGAAATAACATAGTTAGATTTTAAATACATATTGTTAAGGGAAACAAGCCAGTCTGAAAAGAGTATGCACTGTATTATTCTAATTATATAACATTCTGAAACATATACGTAAGGTAAAAAAATCAGTGGTTGCCAGCAGTTCAGATAAAATGGGGAGAATTGAATAAGAAAACCACAAAGAATTATTTTAGAGTAGTAAAACTATTTTGCCTAATATTATAATGGTAGCATATATCAAAGCTCATTGAACTTCGCAGCACAAAGAATTACCAGTTGATTGTCCAAGCAGCCTGTTGTATTTTTAGTTACACCCAGTAGTTGACGGTCTGCCAAGACCTGTCACTATACCAAAGGGGAAGATTTCAGTCAGCACCTACATTCTGGCTGATTGAAAGCAATGCCTTCAGGCAGTGGCTTTTAAAGTATGCAAATATTTACAGTCCTGTTGGACCAAAAATATTAAGTCCCACTGATCACAAGAGCTAGGTGATTTAGAGGTATCTCCTGGATGGCTGTCATAAAAATTGGGTCTCAGATGAGCGCATAAGTTCCTTTTTGGGAGATACTAGTGAGCTGAAGCAAGCAGATGGAGAGTGGAAAGATGGCATCGACCAGCCTGTATCTTCTGAGAGGCCCTTGGTAGGTTCCTAAAAGTGCCAAACCAGACACTTTCCCCTGAGGCTGAATCTCCAGGACACACAAATAAGCCTCTTTCAAAGAAAGACTGGGGATATGTTTCAGTCAACTGCCTTCTCAGTGCCCTGAAGGTGGTAGCCATCCATGAATGGTCTCTGATCATCATAGTTCTATGGAACCCAGGAAAACAAGATCTCCGACCCTCAGAGCCAAGTAATCAAAGTGTGTCCATTGGGTGGCAGCCACAAAATTCAGAACACCAGATAGATGTACAAGCTCACCTCCAGGAGATACTTGAATTCTGGAGTGGGAAAGAGGGAAAGCTTGAAGACAGCATTTCCCTCCATGGTCTCTGGAGAGTATTAATTTCAGCACTTAGATATGAGTTTAATTAGAAGCTTTTCCCTCAGGACACAGCTAAGAAGATAAACTAAGAGGCATCTTTCACACAAAGACCGAGCTCCTCAGACTGTTGCCTCTTGTTGTGCTGTGGGGGTAGTAGTCTTTTAAGAACTCATTCTCTGTTGGTTACAGACCTGTTGAACCCATAAGGAGCATAGGCCCTGCTGGGCACCAGAGCCAGGGATCTAGAGGTGTCCCCTTAATGGCAGCCCCCAAAATTGAGGTGCCAAAGGAGGGTACAAGCTACTTTCTGAGAGATACCCAGGAAATGAAACATACAACACTATATTAGTTTCAGATGTACAACATACTCTTTAGATATTTACATAACTTATGAAGTAATTATCCTGATAAGTGTAGTATACATTGTTACATTTGATTGAAACTTTCTGGCAATCTGGACAGAGCAGTTTTGAGAAAAAAAGGGGGTGATATTGATAAGGGACGTATAGAAAAGTGTTGAAAATCTCCCATGCTTGGTATCTTCAATATGACTTTACGTGTTCTGTTAGGTAATAGCACATGGCATCAAAAAAAAAAATAAAAAAGGTCAAGTTGAAAATGGATAAAAAACATAGATAATATGGAAAAGAGTACAAAGAGACACAAAATAAGATATCGATGGTAAAAAATAAAACAAAAAATACCTGAATATGCAATACTATTCCTTTTACCCTGCATTCTGTAAAATTATAAATCAAGATAAAGCCAAATTAAGTATGAACAATTAAATGAATACAGAAAATGGAAATCAAAACTCTAAAGTTTAGGGGTTTCAGAGAGGGAACAAGAACATTTCAAAAGAATCACCAAATGTTGGGAATAAAATTCTCTGGACCTAAAACAATGCCTAAGAATAGAAAGAAAAATATTGACTTTGTTTGGGATAAATTAATAAAAATAGACCTGTGCATAGACACAAACTAGTAAACTTTTGAATATGGATATGGACAAAAAGTTGTCATGTATTCAAGAAAACAAAATTAATTTTTTGAATATCCAATTGTCTAAACACATTTTCTTGAAAAATTTATCCTTGCTCTATTTATTTACATTTACACCTGTGTCAGAAATCAAATACCCATATCTGTGAGGGTTTATTTTTGAACTCTCTATTCTGTTCCATTAATTTATGTGTATATCTCTTTGCCAATTCCACATTTTTGATTATTTGAGCTTTATAGGAAGTCTTGGAATTTGGTATTCAGACTGTTTTGACTATTATGGTACCTTTGCCTTTCCATAAGACTTGTAGAATCAATTTTTAATTTATAAACAGGGATCCTGCTGGGACTTTGAGTACCATTAATTTGACTCTATAAATCAACTTAGGAACAGTTAACATCTTCACAATAGTGAATCTTCAAATCCATAAACAAGGTATATTTCTCCATTTATTTAGGTCTTCAAAATCATTATTTAATATATCAGGGTTTTTTTCTGACATTGCAGAAAACTGAAATGGAAATCAGACTAAAGAGAAAACTAGATGCAGAGAGCTGATTCCTGAAATAAAATCCATGTAAAAATGGAATGGCTGTACCAGTGTTGCTTACTGCTTTAGCATCTTACCACTACCATTATATTACTGAATCACCACACCAGTAACATAAATTTATTTTAATCAACTTTCAAGTTGAAGTTATGAGCAAAGGAGTCTATTACTATCCTAGAGATTAACGAGGTAATCTAAGGAAAATCCACTCACACTTTTCTACAAATATCAAGCCACATTCAAATTTTCAGTGGAAAGAACTAATAAATGGGTCATGAAAAGATTTTTCAAAATAACACAAAGAAATAAAAGTAACAACAAAAAGATAAAGAAAAGCATAATTTGCTAAAATGATTGCTAAAACAGTAGGAAATTTTAGCCAGCATATACATTGTGCTCACAGAATAAAACAAAATAAATTCTATAGAGGAGATGAAAGCTTTGCTAATGAAATAAAAGACTGCAATAAAGGAGATTGGCAGTATAAAGAAAACAGTGTGCTTTCATTCTGTTCCATGTTTCTATGCCTGGGGTTCTATTTTGATTATTAGTTTATTTTGTTCATTAGATTCCTCTTATACGTGAGATCATATGGTATTTGTTTTTCATTGACTAGTTTATTTCACATAGACTGAAAGTGACCAGAGGAGTTGGAGGAGAGAGAAAATAGTTGAAAGAAGGGGAAGGAACTAGACAAAGACCATGTATGCATGACCCATGGACATGAACAACAGTGTGGAAATTGACTGTGGGAGCAGGGAGGAAGAAGGGTGTAGGAGCAAAAGGGGGGAATATTGGGACAACTATAATAGAATAACAATAAAAATGATTTTAAAAAGCGTAGAGGGAAATGAATACTATAACATTTCAAAATAGCATTATAAGCAGAGATAACTTACAATATAAACTTGTTTTGTGGAAGTATCTGAAAGAAATTTTGGATTGCACAGAAGAAAAAGACAAACAATAAAGAGAATAAAATGATAAAGAGGTGATAGTTATAAATCATCAATCATTAAGCACAAATTCACAGATAAGTTTGTTCCAAAGAAAAAAGACTAGGGATTAACTCTAGAAAATTAGAATTATAGATTCTATTTCTAAACAAATAACAGGAAAGCAAAAATTAAGATAAATCTTATCATCCAACAACAACAACAAAAAGAACAGTATGCAACAATGAAGGAGAAAGCACAAAATAAGATGACAGGAATAAAGTTAATTCTATCAGTGTTCGGATAAATTCTAATTGGTTAAAATTTTCTATTACAAGATGGAGATCCAAATTGGATTTTTAAAAAGTCCAAGCATGACTACTGTTAAGAGTGGCACCAAGGGAGAAAGATGGCGGCGGAGTAAGAGGGAGCGTGATCGCTTTCCTCTGGCCAACTGGCGAGTTATCTGGCCGATTTTCTGAGGAACAGAGCGATCACCCAGCTGTATTCCGGTGTGTGGGAAGATTGGGAACCAGGGCTGCACATAAAACTGAAAGATCAGCCGGTAGGGAGACTGCTTCGGAGGGAAGGGATCCCTCGGGTCCCTCGGGTCTCGCGGGGAGCCCGGAGGTCTGCGGATCCAGTAGCAGCAGCTTCCCGGTTTGCTCCAGGATCCATAGGAGGGATCTGGATTGGGGTGTGTGAGTTGCCAAAGCAGACACGCGCGTCTGTTGGAAGAGCCTTGGTCCCCAGCACTCCGGAGGTCGGTGCATACATGGGGACTGATCTGCAGAGGCTGGCGATCCCAGAGGGAGGAATTGGAGTCTGAATAGAAAGGGAAACCCAAGCCCGGAGCTCCTGGATTGGGCGCGCACAAGGTGGAGCCAGTCGGGGGAGGCTGGCGTAGGTGCCCGACTGGGCGCCCAGGCCTGCGGCTTGCAAGCTCCGATTCCAGAGACAAAAGCGATCGGCGAATGCAGGGGCGCGGAGCTCACTCCAGGAGGGCCTGAGACACAACCCAGACCTGCGGTGCAGAGTCCCTCCGTGGGGGAGAAACAGAGGAGCTACATTGAGCCCCACTGAGGGGAGTCACAGACATCATAAGCTCTGACTCAGGGTGGGGGTAAGGCGGCCCAAGGAGATGCTGCAAACTCCCGGCAACTCGGCTAGAGGAGGGACAGCAGCTGAGAGTGCAGCCCAGGAAGACAGCAGATCTTCCCAGCCTGACGCTATTGAAGACAGCCAACAAAAGTGAGACATTAAAACCTGGAATTGTGAAGAGAATAGAGTGGGACTCAGACAAGAGTCAGCCCAAAAAACAGAGAGTGACACAAAATTAACTTTGCTGCTCCAGAGAACTTGACAGATCAGTTTAAGAACCAGAGGCTAGCAAGAAGAATCCCACAAACAATGGGAAGACAAAGAAACAATCCCCAAATGAAAGGAAAGGGGGAAGCCCCAGAAAGAATGATAAATGAAACAGAGGCAAGCCAAATATCAGATATTGAGTTCAAAGCATATGTTATCAGGCAGCTCAAGAAACTCGAGAAGCTTGATAAACTCAAAGAAAACTACCATAAATTACAGGGAAACTATAATGAACTCACTGAAAACTATGTCAGCATGAAAAAGGAAATAGAAGTTATTCACAAGGGCCAAGAGAAAATGAGGAATACAATATCTGAACTGAAGAACACAATAGAAGGAACCAAAAGCAGGGTCGATGAGGCAGAGGATCGGATTAGTGAGCTGGAGGACAAGGTTGAAAAAAGCAAACAAAAAGAGCAAGAACAGGAAAAGAGGCTTAGAAAGAATGAAGAGGTATTAAGGGAAATGCAGGACAACATGAAACATAACAATATTCGTATTATAGGGATACCAGAAGGAGAGGAAGAGCAGCAAGGGATGGAAAACCTGTTCGAAAAAATAATGGTGGAAAACTTCCCTAATCTGATGAGAGAAAAAGTCACACAAATCCAGGAAATACAGAGAGTCCCAATCAAAAGAAATCCTAACAGGCCCACTTCAAGACACATCATCATTAAAATGGCAAAATCCAAGACAAAGAGAGAATCCTAAAGGCAGCGAGGCAGAAGCAGGAAGTAACATACAAGGGAATCCCAATAAGGTTAGCAGCTGACTTCTCAATGGATACACTCCAAGCCAGAAGAGAATGGCAAGAAATATTCCAAGTAATGAGAACCAGAGGCCTGCAACCAAGACTACTCTACCCAACAAGGCTATCAATCAAGATAGATGGCCAAATAAGGAGCTTCCAAGACAAAAGAAGTCTAAAAGAATACACCTCCACCAAACCAGCTCTGCAAGATATCCTAAAGGGACTGATTTAAGGGAAGGAAGAGAAAGAGAGAGAGTGAGGAACACAGGTACAAAAAAAAAATGGCAATGAATAAGTACCTATCAATAATAACCTTAAAATGTAAATGGATTAAATGCTCCAGTTAAAAGACATAGAATAGCGGAATGGATAAGAAAGCACGACCCACACATATGCTGCCTACAAGAGACCCACCTCAGGACAAAAGACATACACAGACTGAAAGTGAAGGGCTGGAAACAAGTTTTCCAAGCAAACGGACAAGAAAAAAGAGCTGGGGTAGCAATACTCATATCAGACAAAATAGACTTCCAAAAAAGGGC
>PVJI01015092.1:0-42149 GCA_004026765.1 Micronycteris hirsuta | reverse complement strand
AGTTAGTGACAACATCTCCTAACACATTGCTTTTGTCATTTGGAGCTCATTGCATTTTCAAGGGAGTTCTAAGCCGTTCATCAGTGACATGTCTTCATTGTGAGACTAGGTATGAAATGCAAACCCCAGGGTAACATAACAGTTTAGTGGAGAAGGTACATTCCCCAAGGTCACAGAACACACAGAGGGAAGACTTGTTTGTGCTCTCCCTGGTTCATGCGCATCAGGTGTCCCTGGGAGGTACCCGTTCCACTGTTAGGTACATGCAGCGTGTATGCATTGAAGTCGCTGTGGGCACATTGTCGTCATCGTTAGGGTGTGTGGAAGTCATTCACCTTTCTCAGAGGCCTGTACACGTAGGACCACGGGTGCCTCAACCTCAAGGGTGTGACTGGGGAGGAGTCTTCGGAAGAGCGCCACAAAACACCGTCAGGCATGTTTCCCGAGCTGTGATTTCCTTGCCTTTCCTTGGCCCCCCCTGAGGATTTAAATCCTGAATTTCCCAGGCCTTCAGAAACTTCCATAGTGAAAACAAGGTTTATTAAATTGGGCACATTTGTTTTAAATCTACTCAACCCAGATAACAGCTCAGTTCAGCATAATTTTTCCACTTCAAGAGAACACCTTTGAGAGCTTAGTTTGGTTGCTCTTCATAATCCCAGACAGAATTTCTAGAGATCCAAGATATTAAAGGCTAGACTGCTGAACCCAGAAGCACCAGCCCAGGAGCTGAGCAGCAGGGCGAACCCAGCAGTAATTCAAACACACAGCAGAAGGCGATTTCATAGGATTTAAGAATCCAATAAGTTCCTAGATCACAAGGTATTCTTAGATGTCAAGCAGAATAAATAAATGAAAATTAAATGCATATGAGACACTCTGTGGTGAAATTTTAGTCATTGAAGGAAATTTTGAGAGCGTGAGGTGCGGTGGCGGGGTGGACCGATGAGCTAGGAAGGACTGAGTCACGCTGACACCAGGCTCCTCGGCAGTAGCAATGAAGGCGGCAGGTAATGAAACAATATTTTCTAATCTTAGGAAGACAGTTACCTTTGAATCTGATTGCTGTAACCAATGAAGTTTAATTCAAGTTGGAGGATGAAAATCAATAAATTTTCTGATATGCAAAGATTTGGAAAATTTGCCATGCACAGATCCCTTGAAAAGAATTACAAGCAAATGGAAAAATAAATCCAGGGAAGAGGTGGAATGAAATACACCATTATGAGAAAACAAACCAGAAAACGAACCTTGTTCTTAAATTTAAATGTATTGATTTTTAGAAATTAATTTTCTAACTAAAATATTTCCACTGATTCCAAAGGCAATGTGCTAGGGATGTATGAAGGAGGCAGATGGAATTTAAAGCATGCTGAGGTTCTTGTTACGTGGAGAATATAGATGCTGATTATTCTCAAATTGTTCAGAATAATCCATGTTCAAATATGTTTATCAAAAGCATAAGGTAACAGTTAGTAAAACAGGGCTGGGGTGCACACCCCCAAACCACTATTCATTCATGTCAGGGGAAGCAGAACTGAACTGAAGAACCTCCATCAATCCTGCAGAAGTCAGAGATGGAACAGAGGATAATTAAGGAAATGACCAGAAAGAGCAGCAAATAGAGAATGAATTAACTCCTTCGTGATGTGGCCATTACTAATGCACCCGAACATAAATAAGGCCAAGGGTATTAGAAATGATAATACTTTCACTTGTTAAGATAGTGATTCTCAGACTGAGATAAATTTGCCAGAGCAAACTAAGTCAAAATAGTGAAAGAAAGCCAGTGGCAAAGGGCCACAAAGCTTTCACAGAGCAGTGAATGGCGTGAGTTTAGGGGAGGGGCGGACAAGAGTCGGACCAGATACACCTTCTGGGGGGGCTCCTCAGGGAGTAGCTTGGAATTTTTCCTAAAGGGAAATGAGCAGTTTTGGAAAGAATCTAGTGACTTAACGAGATTTACTTTGGAGAACAATTACTAAGGCACTCGGGCTAGCGTGGGGAGCAGGTCAAGCTCGTGGTGGGAGAATCCTCAGCAGATAGTGAAGGGGTTTGTGCAGGAGCGATAAGGAGGTACAGCATGCTGTGGCAGGGGTGGAAAAGAGGCGGTAGGTAGTATTGGTTTTAAGAAGACAGACTCAATAAGACGTGACGTTGAAGCGGAGGACATGAGAGGTGGCGCTCAGGTTTCTGAAGTGAATGCCTGGGTGGCATCCTTCACCTGCCTGGGAAGACATATTGGGGGAAGATCCAGGGAGGGGAGAGGTGACAAGCTTGGGCCTTGGTACTCCGGGTTGTTCAGCGACAACTGGGTCTCAGGACACGGGCTTTGACCGGATACATGACTCTCAGAGCCACTGTCTCACTGGTGGAAGGAGACTTCATGTCCTCATAAACAAGAGCTGGACTTGCCCATATGAAGTACTGTTCTTTAGATTCGCCATGAGAGAAGCTGAAACGTGGACAGGACTCCTGAGTCTCCTTTTACATTTAGTAGAGAAAACACTGAAAGAACTGAGTCATGTCTCCTGAAATCCGGTTAGGAATGTTGAAAAGGAGATGAAGTGAAGATCAGTGCCTTCCCCCCTCTCTCTCTGAATGCTTGCGCTGTACAGTCATGGGAACGGTGTAGGTGAGGGGGCGCTCTTGCAGCCTTCTGGCGTTAAGTGAAGCCCTAATAGGAAACGTCTCTCTGAAGAAAAGCAGCCCCTCGAGTGAACTGATTGCTAATTATTCTCATATCCAATCATGAGCCAAACGTAATAATTGACTTCCTAGATTACAAACCAGATGCCTTTCCTGGGCTTTACCCTGTGACGAACCCCACTGCCAGCCCCCCTCCCACACACAAAATGGAGACTCCCACAGTGGAAGTCGGGGTGCATCGCAGGGTGATCTAGAGTTGAGAAGGTGCTCATTTACATTCCCTAGGCTGCTGAGGAGTACCCTAGAGCCTTCCTCTTTCTCAGAGGTGGAAAACATCTGTATTTGCCTGGCTCTCCAGATTCCAAAGCTAGTGACTTCCCAGCTCAAACTTCCCAGAATGGAATGGGTAATTTCACTGTGGTCTGTCCCAAAACCTGGAAGGGGGAGTTGTGTGTGAGGTCCGGCGGCCCTGCTTTCAGCCTTCCACATTCACTGGACTGCTCTGGAACATTAACTCGTTCACTGGAAAGGCTCCCCCGAGGAGGTGGATTTTGAGCCCCAGCTTGAAGGAGGAAGGCATTTTCCAAGAGTAGAATGGCTTCGGGCTCCTTTGCTTTCTGGAGGAACCGACCTCACCCTGCTCCGTGCTTCCAAAGCACCCCACAAACACTTCTGATATAATCTGGGGTCTGCATTGGATTTATTTGTACAGATGTCTGGATCCCTGATACCTAGCAAAGTGCCTGGGATATAATATGCCTTCAGTAAATTTTTATCGTATAATGGAATGCAAAGAATGCAGCTGAAAATATAGAAAAATCAGCTTTCATCCAAAATAGCTATTAGTTTTGTAATATAGTATTCTTTATTATGAAACCTATACTTTAAAAATTAAGATATGGTCCTGAAAGAACTCAGAACTTAGAAGCTCCTGGGTGGAGTTAAACCATCTATTTAAATAACCAGTTAGTGAGTATGACTGAAAGAATGAATGCAATTCCCAATGGTAATAACGAACTTCCATTGACGAGGTAGGAAGGGCCGAAGGTGTGGTCAGGAGAGCAGTGGCCCGCATTCTGTCTCTATTTCCTTTGAGAAAAAATATTTCCCCAATGGATTCCATTGTCTGGAGGGCCAGAGAGATGGGTCATTTTTGCATGAGGACTGTGGATTCCCTGGGAATATTTGAACCCCAAAGGAAGAGAGTCGGGCCCCTTAGTCTCTTTCAACATGAACGGCTTTAAATCAGAAGGTAGGGCACTTGAGAGAGCTGCCGATGTTGGTCCTTTCTTGGGTCCAGGTAGGAAGGAAATCACAGCCTCTCATTAATACATGGAGAGCCCGGGGTACTCTGTTCTGTGTAAGCCCTTTACCTTCCGCTGCAGCAAGAGGTGATGCTTGCTGGTCCTACCCACGCTGGTGACGTGGGGCCAGAGAGAACAGCTGATGGGGAAGAGGATGGGGATGCCATGTCCTGAGCTTTCACTCTGCTGTAGTTACTACTCTACAAGCACTTTCTATGCATAGGGCAGGCCCCGCATTTTGTGTACAGAGCATCACAAGGAAGAAGGTGTGGTTCGTGTCCCTTTGACAGGTGAGGAAACTGAGACCCACAGAGGCTCTCTAGTATGCTTCAGTAGAAGGAAGACATGTCCCTGAGCTGTGGTGTGTAAGTCTCATTTCAGAGTTTTCTTCTAGCAGTAATGCTTGTCGTTCACAGAGCGGCACTTTCCCCAGTAGCTGACCACACCGGGGGGTCTGAGAGGAGAACTGGGGTCATGTTTAGGAGCTGAGCTGGGAAGGGGCTGGGCAAGCAGCAGAGTGCTGTAGCTAAGAGCAAGGACAGGTGCTCCAGAGGAACAACGAAAGCAGGGGCCAACCGCACAGCTCTGTTCACCAAAGTCTTTAGCAGTGTCTTCTGATAGGTTGTCAAGGCCATTGAAAGGTCCCGGAATGGAATGGGTGATGGCATTGTGAGGACAAGTCACGTCCACGCTAGATGGAGAAAGCTCCTTCAGGTTTCAGTGAGGCCATCGTGGACCATAGTCGGGGCTTTGGAGGCAGCAAGGAGAAGCACGTTGTGCAGTGGGCTGAAAGATATCTTTAATCAGGAGCACTAAACCTTATATCCCAACTTGACCTTGAAGTAGCTATTTGACCTTGGATAAGTAATTATCCTTGCTGTACCTCTCTTTGCTTATTTTTACAACGAGGCGCATAATACTGACGTGGCATGGTTTTAGGGAGAATTGTGAAGGCTAACCAAGACAAAATGTCCAGAGTATTTTCCTCCCTCTCCAAGCTCCTCTCCTGGACACAATCTCCTTGGCTGACAGTATAAATAAGGGAGCGTAGTGCTTACTCCAGTGGAGCCAAGAGACCTATTTCCAGAGACACATGATTGACACCCTCAGCTCCTCCCAGGCCTATCTGCGAGGGAAAGGGCAGGATTCTGGGACTTGTGCAATTTTAGCTTAGTGCATGACCAGCAGAAATCCTTTTAAAAGGCTACTGTGGACGTGTTATCCTGCAGGCTGGCATGACCTGGTATGCCCAGGTTCTGTTTGCACTGGAAAGTAAAATACAAGGAAATGTGTTAAACACAAACTTGTTGAACACGTAGCCCCCCTTGCCTGGGAAAGGATGCTGCACATCGGGACCGGCCCCTGGGTCCAAGGAGGGGATTTCTGTCGGACCGTTCCTGGGTCCGAGCCTGGCCTTGCCGTGTGCCTCCCAGCTGCTGCCACGGGGAGAAGCAATTTGTCAACTTTACACCTTTCTGCTTTATGGTCTGGTGACTTAATAGGATTCGACCGTCCCTGGATTCCATTTCAGTTGGGTCAGACACTGCACTTCAATTAAAAACTTGAACTGTGAGACAGGTGATGAGCTGGTGAGGGGTGTGGGCACGTGACCAGAGCCGGGCTGTAGCTTCTGAGGCCCTGGGAGCCAGCGGGATCCAGTCCTGTGCTCCTGCTACCGCCCAGCCTGAGCCTCAAAGGCCCCGTGTTGGCATGGCCATCCCGCCTACCTCCAGCCCTGCGCTGGACCCCACGGTGCGACGAGCCTACCCGTTGAGAGGAAGCCTCCGTTTTCCTGCAGCAACGGGATGGAATTCAGAGGTGGGTGGGGACGTTGTCACTGCAAAGGGTTCTTGAGATGACACGGCTCACTTGGCCAATATGTATTTAGTATCGCTGCGTGTCAATCACTGTGGCAGCCAGCGAAGGAAATGAAAGAATTTCAACCATGCTGTCAAGGAATTTGCAGTTTGAACGAGAGAAAGTCCAGGGCATCATGACTGCAGAGGGTGATTAGACCGAAGTGGGGGGGGGGGGCGCTGCTCTGGAACACGGTGAGAGAGAGAGAGAGAGAGAGAGAGAGTGTGAGTCTGAGTCTCAGAGGAGAGGTGAGAGTGTGCCAGGCTTTATCGCAGGGGCACCATCTGAGCTGAGCTTTGGAAGGAGGGAAGGATGAGGGCACGTGGGCATCGGATTGGGGGAAGGTGCAGGGGTCTGGCCTCGTGCCACAGGCGGGGAACGGAGTGCCCCTTCCCGTCTCAGGCTGGAGCACTGAGGGGACACCTGGCCTGAGGACGGCTCTGTGGCCAATAGCAGAAGCTGAGGCTTCTGGGAGATTTCTGTGGGCCCCTATTTAAAGCGCTTTGTATGTACGATACATCTGTATCTGGGCACTAATTTGAAGGGAAATTCTACTTATCAAATCTTCACTTTATCAGTTGTTACTACTCCTGTCTTATGGATGATGAAACTGAGGCCCCGCTTGTCAGAACACACTGCTGGTGAAGAGCGGAGTAGGCTTTGAGCCTGGTGGTCGGGGCTCAGGTGCTGTGCGGGCACCCTCTCGGTTTTGCTGATGTCGATAAGAGTCCCATTTGTAGGGTCACTTGCAGCTTGCCCGTCAGGACGGGATTCAAAGGGAAGAGCTGGCGAGGAGGTGGGGATGGAGGGGCGGTGTCTCCCAGCACTGGCTCTGTGCCTGGGGTCTACCAGGAGCAGGTTCTGGTCAGAGTCTGCTTGTGTGGGGGGTGGGGAGAGAGAGAGAGAGGGACCCCTATTCCCACATCATCTCTGCTCCCCACCGAGTCCTCATCATGAGCCTTTGGGGTCTCCACAGTCTCTGAGTCCTTTCTGTGCACCACCTCCCCCCTTGCCCTGTGGCTGTCACACAGTGACGTCTTCGGTTTTTCTCTGAAGGTGTCACTGAGACCCAGCTCAGGAGGGACCGCATGGGAGTGTGAGTAAAGGCAGGAAGGGGACGGCTGGGGACGAGCGCTCATCATGGGCCCGAAGGCCTCCCCTCTGCCCGTTGTGTCCAGAGAGGCGCCTGGAGAGTTGGCTCCGAAGGGGCAGAAGGTCATTTTATCATGAGTTTGGAATAACGGGCACTGGCCAGGGTGGGGGGCATCTACATTTGACCACCTCAGTAGGTTTTCACCTCACCTGAGAGGTACTGAACGGAAATATTTGAGTTTCTGGTGAAAATGGACTTACTCAACATTTGGGATGATATCTTTCAAAAATATAATAGAGAGATTTTGTTAGACATGTTTATAGCAGCTTTGCATGCTTCTACCAAACAAAACGAAAAAGAAGCCCCCTGGAAATGGCTGGAACGCACGCCACCCGCCATCCACAGAGGTGACCGAATGAGCTGTGGTGGTCCGGTGCGTCTGCATGGGGGCAAATGTGGAGCTGCTTAATGGTTTAGAAAGACCGGTGTGCACTAATCCGGAAACATACCCAGGACAGCACAGTCATGAAATAAAAGAAGCTGTAGGATCATGTATGAAGTATGTCACTAATGTGTGTGAGAAAGAAAAAACATGGAGAGAGAGAAAAAGGAATGTGTGTCTAAGTAGAACGAGAAAGAGAGCGAGCGAGTGTGATAATGGGTATGAATGTTATCTTAAAGCTCTGGTTTGAAGGAAAAGAAATTGTTTATTCTTTATAAGGGTTCTTGTTGAACTTTATTTAAAAAATCACGCATTTATTTTATAGTTAAAAATTCAGTACACGAGGCTTTGCCCGTGGCTGCAGTTGAAGAAGGAAACACGCGTGGAGCTGAGTTAGGGAGCAGGTTACATGGCTTTGTGCTCACGTCACACCTCGGGCCTTTACATGCGGTTTTCATGCAACACGGGTACCAAGGATACTGCTGGAATAGTGTTTGCTGAAATAATTTCTGAGATGCTGCCTCAGAGTGCACATACAGAACTTCCATATGCTTCCTTATTACTATCTTGTCAAAGTCACTGAGACGGCCTGCAGTTGAAAAAACGAAAACCTCAAGCCCTGGCCAGGTGGCTGGCTAGTTAGAGGATCATCCTGTACACCAAAAGGTCTCAGGTTCTATCCCCGGTCGGGGTGCATATGCGAGGCAACTGATGGAGGTTTCTCTCTCACATCCACGTCTCTCCCCCCTTCCCCTTCCTCTCTCTCTCTAAAACACAAAACCAATAAACATACCCTCGGGTGAAGATGAAAAAATCAAAACCTCCTGTAGATTAACCTAGTTCCCCAGACATGTGTGTCTCCCCAGTAAACCCTCCTTCGCCTGTGGAACCCTCGGTAAAAACCCTTGAGAACAATGTCTTTGACTTCACGGCAGTGGGAAGTTTCTAGGGGTTTTGAGGGAGAGGGGCAAGACCTGAGCCAGTTTTCGGGGAACTGTGTGGCCAGAGCACTCGGAGGTGCTCAGCAAAGGGGAGATCCAGAGCAGAAAGGAGCAGCTGGGAAGAGCTGCCAGTGGTTTAGGGACAAGGTGACAGTGGTGTGGAAGACAACGCGTGGAGGTGGAGAGCAAGGACAGTTGTCCATTGCCAGGATAATGTCACCAGGGCTTGGCAAGAGCGGGAGGCAAGTGAAGATGGGTGAAAAGGTTGAAAACAGCGTACGTGCTTGGCTGCTCGGCGCCCGGTGCTGTCGGTGATGGGGAGGCGAGAGGAGGGGCAAGTTTGGGGTCCAGGAAGAGGGTGATCATGAACTGAGTTTGAGGAGCTGGGGAAAATGTCCAGTAAGCCGTTGGTTGTACAAAACTGCAAAACACAACTCTTCTGAAACCACACAAAGCTATCACTGGTCAGGAAGGAGGACGCTGTCCTTACTGGGCTAGGTTTTCATCTGACCGTCTTGAGGAGACCGTTCAATAGGGCTGAGGCCCGTCCTCAAGGAGACAGACTCCCAGGGGGTGTTTCTGTCCCTCAGAAGTCTGAACCCCCCTGAGTGAGCCTTTGACGGTGCAGGGGAGGGGACTTGTGCCTTTTCCTGAGACAGACGCTCCTGTGTCGGGGCATCCGAGAGGGCAAACACCTGGCTGTGGGCTCCTGGGTGGTGTGACATCAGGGGCACCTCAGGGAGGCGAACCCGGAGCTGGAATGGAGATGCCAAAACCAGTCCAGAGAGCAAGTCATTTTCTGAGTGAGCGCTCTACTGTTCAATGTTCATGGGATCCTCCAAGTTTATTTCCCTTTGTTTTCCCTGAGTCTTCAATTAGAGGTAAAGGCTCCAGCTCTCTCTAGTTCAGTTGTGCCACAAAAGAATTAAGGGGAGGGCCCTGCGTCCACATTTGGCCCTGGAGTTTACAGGGGGAGACAGCGCCCCCTGAGGCCGGTTTGGAGTTGGCAGCCGGAGTTGGAGAGAAGTCTCTTGGCAGTCAGGTTTCATTCTGTGCGGTCTAGCCACCCCTCCCCATGCAGGCATTCCTCTTCCCCAGCCTGGGAAGGTTTTCCACACACATTCACCATCTGGAGGTCATAATCCATTGACCTTTCTGAGTGAGGAGAAAATAAGGTAAGGCATTCTCGCATCCTGTTCATAGTATCCATCAGGATGCCCTGTCTCCACTCCTTCATGAGATAACCGGTATGCCCTGGGGGATGGATTGGTGGGATTTCAGGGTTTTCTTCAGACCCTGTGTATGACTGTTCTGTGGCAGGAAGAAACATCATTGTCACACCATGAACACAGAGAGGGTCAAAGCGTCATGACCAAGACCTGCCCCACACACCCTCATTCTCTGCATAAACGCAAAGACACAGCCACACGGAATGGCAGGAAGCCCCAGCGAACACCTCCGAGCTGTGGTCTGTCAGGAAGTGGCTTTATTACAGAGCAAGATCAATGGGATTGATCTGCAGATGGGCTATCATTGCCAGGGCTCAGGATCAGAAGGAACTGGCGAGGCTTCGGGAGCCCCTGGTAACTCTGGCTCCAAATCCAGTTAGGATCTGCCCAAGCTTTTAATATTCCCCCCTCTCCTTTGAAAAATATCCCGTGGCTTACATAGTTCTTTTGAAGCATGTTGCTTTACACAGCCCCCGAGGGCATCTCCTCCCTGGCTCTCAGTCTCAACGAGGAACCTGCCTGAGAATGGGAACTGGTTTCAGTCTGAGATCATGCAGGTTGTTGGTGGCAGAGCCAGGCAATGTGGCTTCCTGACGAGTCACGACCTGTGTCTTCCCCAGTGGAACATAAAGACAATGACGGGATGTCTACCAAGTGCTGGGTGCCATGCTTAGTCCTGGAGAAACAAAGCTGGGAATTAAGGGTTCTTGCTGGAGGCACAAACGGTGCATTGGAGGAGCCTCGTGTGATGGGGCGGTTTGTACACCAGACCTCAATCCTGCGAAGGAAGCTGTGTGGTTTCTTGGGTCCATTGCTGTATCCCCAGGACCAGACATGGCACCTGGTACATAGTAGGAGACACACGCAGATTTGCTGAATGACTGATGATCACAGGCTCGCACAAGGTGCTGTGTTCTCATCACACTCAAAAGTGATTCATTAAAGCTCAAGAGAGGGTCTTTGGTGAGGAGGGTCTTGGAGGGCGAGAAGTTCACAGGAAACACAGATGGAAGTCAGTTCTAGGCGGAGGAAACGGCACTGCCAGGAACTGGCATCGCGTTCATGCCAATGTCCTGGGACAGGGACATTCTTGGTCCTCTGTGTGACCAGAGCCCGCCTGCGGGTGGACTGGAACAGAAGGGGGAAGAGCCCAGGGGCCTGCTCGTGAAGAATGTCTCAGCCGTGCCAAGGAGACTTGACTTTTTGGCAGTGGGCCCCCACGAGGAGACTTCTTGCTATAGTTAGCTGCTTCTGGCCCGCGGAGCGGGCAGAGAGGGAAACCCTGGCTCGTGGCTGTGATATTTGCCTTCTCTGAGGCTGCGAATGTTCCAGATGAGGCCGTCAAACGAGGGAAGACTCGGCACACTAGTGGTAGGTGTAGTCCGCTCCAGCTCCTCGGGTGCAATCTGGTCCCTTGGGATCCAGACGGTACTTGCATCCTGCAGTGTCTGCAGGCGGCTTAGCGAGCGCGCTCCCAGGAAACACCAGATTTCAGGGACGGGCTGGGGGAGAGGCGTGAGATGTGGGTACAGATGATCTTTGCGGAAAGTGCAGGAGAAGAGTATGTTGCAGATGGGAAAGGGAGGCAAACATTCTGACAAAGTTAAGTAGCTTTGTTTGGGGTAGACTTGACTGCACTGGGGTGGGGGTGTGGGACCAGCACCCGAGTTTGTTGGGCTGGGCTCACGTTCAGACTTTGTCACGTAATACCTAGGTGGTTGGGGGGTGGTTTGCTTAACCCCAGTTTTTCCACCTGAAAAATGTGGATGGTAGAATCCATCATACCGCGTCCTTGTGAAAATGAAACAAGATGATGTGAAAATGCTAGTTATGAGGGTTTGCCCCGTGCCTCCTTTCTCTCCTTCATCCAATAATGGGCCTTGAACTTGCAGGCACTCGAGGGGGAAGGCTGGCACTTCTGGCTCTCAAAGGAGCGATCTCCATGGCGGGGTGTGGCGGACTGTGGCACAAGGCGGACGCAGCCAGGGTGTGAGAGAGGTCTAGATGCAGGGCAGCGGGTGCTCAGGGGAGGGGACAGTCAGCCTTTCCACTGGTGCAGAGAAAGGGCAGGTGGCCCAGGGACCCTAGGGTCTAGCTAGGTGCTGGGAATTTTAACATTTGGGGCCTGGGAACCAAACAGACAAAATGGGGAGAGAGCTTTCTGAGCAAAGGGCATTTGAGTTTAACAGCAGTGTAAAGTGGTTTTGGGGTGCGGTGCATTGAGGGGGAACAGTAGGCTGTAAAACCCTCAGAAATATTGGGGGCAATTTTGGAGACTCTAGCATCCTGAGATAAGGGATACAGACTCTACTGAGGTTCAGAAAAATCCCAGCCAAGAAGAGGAAAATAAAAGGAGGAGGTGGTCCCTCCCCTTCCCTTCTTTTCCTCCCCCAGCCTGGCAACTCCACAACTTGATCATTGTCTGTGAGGTGGGCCTTCGACGGAAGATCCCTGTGCAAACTTCCAGGCGGGGTCTTCCGCTTGAAGAGGGAAGACTGTGCGGGAGTGGAGCACATCGTCCTCCATCACTTTCTCCTTCAAAACCCTGGCAAAATCCCATCCCGCCCACTGCTGGCCACGCACACAGGCCCCTGGGCTGGGCTGCCCACATCCCAGCACCAGCCTGCTGGGTGGGAGGAGCCACGCTGTCAGCCCATGTCTCCTGAAGCCAGTTTCTCTTTTGCCCCATTTGGGGGGTGGGGCAGGGGGGGTGCGGGGATCTGGCCATGTTGTTAATCAGAACTTGCCTTCCAGAAGCCTAGGGCAGATTCCCAGTGGAAAACCAGTGCTGACATTTAATTTAAAAGCCAAGATGCTCCTTGGTCAAAGTTTGCTCTGTTCTATCTCAGTGCTTCCTAGGGACTAAAGCTCGTTCCAAAGAAAACAGGCCTTCTGAGAGTTTGAAATTCCTCTCTGAAGATTTTCTTAACAGTGGGGATGTGTAAACAGTGAGGCACCATCCTACGTGGTTGAGAGAGTGTCAGGATGAAGTTCCAACGGTCGTGTTACAGAGGGGGCGGGGCGAGAGTCAAATAAGGGAATAAACTCATTCATTTAGCAAGTGTTTATTAGGTGCATCGATGTGAGCGTTGCGGGTTCAAAGATGGGAGGGGCTCACGGCAGCAGGTTTGATCGGTGTCACTCTTCAGCTCTGGACGCTTTGACAGCCGCCCTTTACCTGAAATGACCCCTTTAATACAGTTGGTAAGGTCCGGTGTGATCTGGCCTCTGTTTGGCTCCATGCTTACGCATCTTGTCCCTCTTGTCTGCACGGTTCCTCTGTTCAGGTCAAACACGACGAGCTTTCTGGGGCCCCTGCCCTCCTCACAGGCTGTGCCGTCTTACTGAAAACTCCTTTCCTCTGCTCTTCAAACAACTGGCTGCTGCGTCTCCTTTAGGTTCTAGTTAAAAATGGGATCTCCCTACAAGGCCTTCCGTGACCACGCTCTAGCTACCATCCGCCTCCATTATTCTTTGTCAAAGTACCTAGTTTCCTCCTTCTGTGGGACTGATTTCAAATCAATTGTTCACTTGTCCAGCACCTTCCTCGTCCACTGGGTTTAAGCCCTGTCATGGCAGGCAACGTCTCTATTTTATGTGTTGGTGTGAGAATCCTATGCCCACACACGCTAAACACAGAGGTGCCAAGTACACGTCTGTGGAATCAATGAATGCATGCATGTGAGCGTGAATAAATGTGTGAATGGGAAGCACAGCCTCCCCCCACCCCCTGCCATGATTCCTAGGGAGCCCAGCACTGAGATCGTCCCTGATCACACATACAACGCTGTGACAGTGGTCCTCCAGCTGAGCAGAGCCCAGAGCACTCTGTCCCTGAGGGAGAGTGACTATTTCAGAATATAGGAAGCCATCTATAAGAGGTTCTTTTTGAGCTGGTTTTGGAGGATGAAGGGTTTTTCAAGACTCTGAAGGGCAGGTTTTTTCAGGCTGAGGAAGGAAACAGTGTTCCATATTAGATAAACAACAAATATTTGTGTAGTAAAAGTATGTCCCATGCAATATTTGAGACATACTTATACCAAAAAAGTGTCTGTTGCTTATCTGAACAATGCACGCATTTTGACTGGGCATTTGTATTTAGCTGGTAATTCTGCACATATCCTAGCCTGGACCAGTAGGAGTACATGGAGCATGCGTGTAGATGAGGGAGCATGGGACTCAGGCTGCCTTGGGGAGTGTGGGAAGTCAGGCACCAAGGCTTGAGGGCATTGCTGTGGGAAAGCACCTGATGTTGGGCAGGAAGAGTAGGGCTTGCATTCTGGGAGCAGTGGTTCCCGAGTAGGGGAGGAGTCCGATCAGAACTCGTCACACCTATGAGCACCAGCCCCGCCCTCTTCCACTGCAGAGAGCCCTCCCACCTGCGGTGGAGCTGGTGCTAAACGAGTACTTTCCACAGTAGGAGTGGGGATGTGTCTTTGGTCTGGGTTCCAATTCTGTGTGCCCTGGCTGAGTTGCTTGCCCTCACTGGCTGTTGGCCATCCCACTGCTACAATGAAGGGGTTGACCAGTTGTCTTTAAAGCCCCACTGAGTTTAAACGGCATGGAGATCTTATTTTGAGAACCTATGAAATGCTCCAATAGCGGTATCTGGGGAAGAGCTGCAAGGCAAAGATTTCGGTGTCCACGCTCAACGACTTTGCCCGTGTGATGTCCTCCCTCCTGCCTCAGTGTGTTGGAATGGGCTCCCTAGAAGTGGAGCCTGGGACAGGGATGTATTCTGTGCAAGCCCCTTACCTGTTGGTTTTAGGAAAAGAAGACCAAAGGAAAGTAGGGCAAAAGACAATAAGCTAGGGGAGGGTGTTTTCTCAAATTGAGACTGGTTTTAGCCTGACCTCACGGGGAGCTCCAGAAAGTTGTCACATCAAGAAGTAAGGGGTCTGAGCTTTGGGGCCCAATGAATCAGCCACTCATTGGCTATGCCCTGCCACTGTAGGGGGCACAGCATGGGAATAACCTCTCAGCCCGCTGTTGTCATGTGCTCCCATCAGGCAAGGGCCCTTCTCCAGAGAAGACTGCAGCTGTGAGCTATTAGCAACCAGCATCCACAGCGCTTGGGGGGTGGTTACCCCCACTGGGGAAAGAGGATGTGGGCAAAATACGAAGGAGCCTGCTCCAGGTAATTAGTTCTCAGAGTGTTCCCACGATCAATCACAGGGGGTGTCTTTTTGCCTGGGACTCAGTTTCTGTATCTCTGTAATGGGAAAACTGGATTGCATTTTCCCCTAAGGAGTCCATCCCTGCTCCAAGGTTCTGTAGTTCAGCTGCTTTAGTTCAAAGGCGCTTTTGCACTAATGTGTCTGTTTGCCCAAATGAGTGTCCTTTGGTTCGTGGTCGTCACTGATCATCAAACTCTGCAGCGGGCTGAGCCTCATCTGTGAAATGGGAGCCGTGGCAGCGCACGCCCGGCACAGGTAGTATGTGGACGGATGTATAGCATGCGCCGACCATACATTCTCCTCATCCTCTTCCTAGTATCTGTCATGCACAACTTTGTAAGAAATTTGGAGCACGTTGTCTTGGGGGGCTTTCTTAACAGTCTTCATTTTTTGTGATTGAGGAATGAAGGCATATTTTCTTATTAAATGAAGAAGAGAGATGTTCAGGCAGGCTGGGTATTTGGGAGCAAGGTTCAAGGTCTGGCCAGGGCTTTTGAAATCTACCATTTCCTTACCCGTGTGTCCTCTGTACTGCTTCAGATAGTATCGCGGGAGGCTTCAGGGAGCGGGACAGACCTGGATGGAACCTTTCCTCGGCACGTTGCCGTAGGAAAACTACACACAGATGGGCTGATTTGAGGAAACAGAAGGAAAATCATTCATGGTTTCAGAACTTGACATTTCTTAGCTTCCCACCAGATATGCCATGTGTACTATATTTGCTGCACTTCTTGGCCTGACTTTCCAAGCTCAAGATTTAGGAACTATACTTGACATTTCCTCCCCATGGCGGCGGGAGAGACAGAGATGGAGGATGCTGTGGGTAGGGGAAGACCGTGGGCCCGGGGTGTCCAGACCGGGCTCTAAGTCCTGGCTCTGGTGTTGAGTTGCCATGTGCCCTTGCTCAGGTCTCCTCTCTGAGCCTGACTCCCCGCCTCTGTGAAATGGGAATCACCCCCAGTTCCCAGAGACTCAGGGGGGAGTCAAGTTTATACAGTGCTCACATCACACTGTGTTCATACTAGGTTATCGCGTGTTGCGATAAGAACTTATTTAAATAGCTCTCTTGGCATTGTCGATCATCCCCAAGGAAACCGTTCGGAGTCTTATACCAATACGTGAGAGGCTGACCGAACCAGTGTGCACGTCTCCCTCCGAGCGGGGCCTTTCCCGCTCGCCTGCTCTGCCTCCTTCCCCCGTGAGCGCCTCCTTTCCCCGTCGAGCTTTGGGCGACAGCTGCATAGCCCTGGCCTCCGTGCCTCACAAGCTGACTCCTATGGAGAGAACTTCCAGTGTGGGGGGTGGGGGGTGGACGTGGTCTCTAAGAGTGGGCACGTGGTCTGGCGGGTGTTGGCGCTGCCAGCTCAGGGGCTCTGTCCGTGATGAGAATGAGGACCCAGCACAGTGCAAGGTCCTGTGAGTGACACAACGCGGGAGGAGGATACTACCACGTGATAGAAGTGGGAGCCAGTGGGGGGAGGTGCACAGATGGGACCACCCACATCTGTGTGTCACTGAGGCCTGTGGATGTGTCCACAGAGCTGGCAGGTTGGGGACGGAAGAAGGCTGATTTGGGAGTAGGGTGTGGGGCACCCACCCAGTCATATATTTGGGTGCCAGGCTAGAGTCCCTGGCACGAAGGACATGGATGCGGCCACCAGGGTATAAATTTGGCTATCCACGGGGGAGCTTGGCTTCTCTAGAACAGCATCCACATGCAAGGTGGGCTCAGCATCAGGGGAGTTGACTCAGCATCGTTGTGGCTTTGGGACCACAGTGACAGTATTGCCCCCTCAGGGGTTCTTCTCCCTCAGAGCCTGGACCAGCAGAGGGCTGGGGGATTGCGGTGGGCAGGTACAGTCTTGCTCTCCTGGGTAGGGGGGCGTGGCAAGGTTCTGTGTTCCCCAGTGTAGCTGGAGGTTTCCACAGAGATCGCGTGAGTGCAGGTCCCCCCACCCCCCGCCCGCAACATTAGAAAGAGCGGCTGTTTCCGGGAGCCGTGGGTTCTGATGTTGAGGAAACAACCCACTAAGTGAGGTACAGATGGAATCTGTAGGCTCCATATCGTGTTGCTTGGATGGTGTCTGTTTCCACGAGAATGGCTCAGGGGACCGGGCTGCTACTGTGCCTCCCCTGCCCTTGCCCGCCTTCTCTCCCCCGGTCTCAGCTTGGAATGTTGTCTCATTTCCTCTGGAACCTGGGCAGGTCTGCCTGCGGCTGCTGACCCGCATCCTGGCTCACTCTTCTAAAGCCTTACCAGTGGGGGGGCACATTCTCTTCCACTGCTGCCCCTCTGTCCTGTCACCATCTTCCCTGCACCCCCAAATACCAGTCTGATCATCATGCTGTTGGGGTGAACCCCCCTTCCCCGGGCCTCCTCAGGACTCCACTTCTTCCTGCAGACTGCCTGCATCGACACCCGGGGATGGGCCATGACCCCGAAGGCCAGCCTGTTCTTTCACGCTCAGTGAGAGCACATTACGGATACGCTGTGCCAAGCCCCTCCCTTTACGGAACACGTGGACATAGCGTTTGGTCTGCGAGAACCGAGTGCGGCCCCGTGTCTTATGGACCAGGAGAGGAGGGCGGTAGCTGCCCCAGCCTGCAGTGAGCGCCATCAGGGGCGGGCCCCACCGGTGACTGCTGGAGCTGGCCCCTCTCTCAGATGCGGGCAGGGTCCTCCTGTTCAGCACCTTCCCTTGGCCATCCATGCCCCACGCCCACCAGGCCCCAGGGCAGCCTGACACTGCAGAGAAGTCACCTCTTGGCCCTGTCCTGCCCTTGCCTCCATGGATGGTTCTCTGTGAGCCCTTTAGCTCCTTCAGAATTGGAACAAAACATGTCCCCCCGCTTTGGGACGTTCCCATTGGAACGATGCCTTGTACCCCATCCACCCTGCTTGAGTTCCTTCTTCCTTCTCCCTCGCCCTCCCTCTGGCCCCGGTGAACAGCCTGCCCGCGAATCCCTGCGCTGCATGGCTGCTCTCTGCGGGGAAGCCGTCCCCTCCCTTTCCTTGACTAATTCCTGCTCGCGTTGCATCACTGACCTCAGTATCACCTTTCAAAGAGCCTCCTACACAGACTCTCATCACCTCTGCCCACCTGTTTGGGGCCCTCCTCTGCGTCCCTGTAATGCAGTGGGATGTTGGGATGGCCAGAGCACAGGCCACCGTCTTAGTCTGCGGAGTGCCCGGCCCAAACTAACCTGGGCCACTCCCAGCTGTCACTTTCAGGGTCTCACACAGAGGAGGTGGGTGTGGCTTGTCTCCCTTCCAGAGAAGGGGCGGCTGTTGCTCCTCTCCGTCACCCCAGGTCCAGCACAGGGCGCAGTAGAAACTAAGTGCCCCAAGTCGAGGGCTTGTATCAAGGAGGGTATGATAGGGGGAAGTCTAGGGTCTCCACCATCACTACGAAAATTACAGCCATTGGCTGAAAGCAGTGGGGCAGACAGGTTTAGCTTTCTGATCATAGGGGAGTGGTATGAGTAGTAGCTTCGAGAGCTTTCTTCCATAGTCCACTTCTTAAATGCGTGGGTGTTTGTGAGCAGGTGAGGGCGTATGTGTTGGGCGGAGGTTCCTTGGCCTCCCATTGCCCTTGTGTTGCCACAGGCAACAGACTGGGGGGCACACCCCCGAGGGGCGGGCGTGCCCCGGGTCAGCTGCTGGGGAGAGCTGGGCATCTGCTGTGGTTCTCGTCCGGGCGCCGTGGCTGAGGCGGGAAGGCCCGAACTGCTGCTGGGGCCCCCAGGTGACACAGACCAGGGGTGGATAATGGGTTTTGTCTTACTTCTGAATAATTAAGAGCACCTTCCATTCGTGGGGATTTGCTTGGAAAGGGTCACAATGTATTTAGTGGTTGTGTAGGCTGCATGCGTGTGAGTTTAAAAGGCAAGAGAAACCCACAGCCTCAAAGATCAAGTTTACACCTTAAGTAGCTGTGTCCCATGCATGGCCGCTGTGTCACACCACCATTTACGGAAGACCTGCCTTCCGGGCCCATTTGCACATGCGCACCACCTCACCCCTTCAGCAAAGCCTCGGCCTGGGGTGCGGGTGAGCGGAGGGGTTTGCTGTGCGTCTGGAGGCCAGACGTCCTCCCAGGACGGAATCACTCAGACCAGGGCCTCTCGGAAAGCAGAGGGACAGCAAGTGCATTCCCCTCTCTGAGCCTCGGCCTTCTGCTGTTCTGTAAACGGGATGAAGGTGTTGGGCTTGCCCGTCTGAATGGGGGGAGGGGTGGCGGTGACGCGTGTGCTGTAAGACTGAGTACTGCGGTTGACGGGAGGACGAGTGTCTTGTTTGCCCTTGTGTGACCCCTAGGCGTTTCCTTCCTCCCTGGCAATGTGGTGATGAGCAGCGGTAGGTTTCTGTCTCAGAATAAAAGGGGGAGTTGCTGGGGCAGGCCAACTCCAGAAGCCCCCGGGGTGGTTCCTGTGGCCTCCAAAGAGTAAGGGGGACGTCCTCCCCTTGCTGAACCCAAATTAAAGTGGGGGTGGGAACCAGAAGTTACTCAAAGGGCTGAATAATCCCAAATGCCACGATGTGCAGAAGTCACAGGTAAAATTGTGCTGATGAGCATGTCCTGTGGTGGTTTTTTTAAAAATATCACTGATAAGGAAGAAAAGGAGGTAAATACATGGGGCTAGAAATGTTCAGATATATTTGAAAAACAAAACCAAAAACACAGAAGTTGGGTTCAGGCTTGAGGGATTTGTACTGAGATGCCAGCCCGGACCATTCCTTGACTCCTGCATGTGTGCTTGTTTACAGAAACACAAGGTGTGTGTGCAAAGCGCCTGTCACAGCTTCAGTGGGACACAACCTACCCCAGAAGGGGCTTTGGGGGGACCCTCGGTGCTGAGCAGCCGTCCTGCACTGCGATTCCGGACAGGAAGTAACTTTGCGATGGAACGGGTGAGTGCGAACCACACGCGAGTCTACCAGGGCTGTTATTTTTCCTTCAAGAACAGCTTCCTTTGTGTGGCAATAGGAAGCTTTCAGGAAGTTATTGTTTCTGGCACCGCCAGTGTTTAAGCACCAGAATGAGCCTGCATTCAGTAATTTAAAGCAATTTTGTTTTCCAAGTTAATTAATGGAATGATCCTTGATGTTTGACAATGAGGTACAGCATAGAAACACTGTGAGGCAGACTCCTCCTTTCACGGAAGAGAGTCGGGGCTACCACATTTCCACTTGGAGCCCCCACCACCGCCATCCCCGGAGGAGAGAGTGAGCAGACTGAGGGTCGCGGGGCTTCTCTGGGTCAGACATCTCCCTAAGCATGAAGTGACCCAGACCCACACTTATCAAAGTCTAGTGTTCGTGTGAATAATCTGAAGACCTTTTTAAAATATAAGGGCCAGTAGGGATGGGACGAGACCTCAGATCCCGCATTTGTAACCCTCTCTCAGGTAAAACCCATGAACCCCATTTTAAGTCGTGTATGAGACAGAAGATGCTAGACACTACACCCTGTGAGGACCCCTGGGAAATAAATCTTGTAAACTCAAGGAGAAACTGTAAGTAGTGGGTAATGAAATCCCTCAGTCCATTTACCTAGATATGAAAACCTCAACCTGGTTCAGGGATTTCATGATGATCAATCAGTAGAAATCAATCAACAGAAGACACCAATGACAGTTTCACCGTGAGATACAATTTCTAAGGAGATATTCCAGGGGTTACTTTACCTGGCCGGGTTGTGTAAAAACGACTCCAATAATTGGATCTGTGCGTTCAGTTTCTTGGACACCAGGGCAAACGCTCTGCTTTCAGCGCCCCCAGCCCAAGCCACGGGAGACTGTACTTTGGGATGCAGAGACAGAAAAGTGTGGTTTTGTTTTGTCTTTTGTTCTTACTAGTATGCCCTGCGGGACTTCTTAAAGAGGGTTGACATAATTTATTACGATGTTTTAAGAATAATGTCCAAAACAGAGAATAAATGTAAGTGCCCTTCCTGATACATTAGATCTTGACCAGGAGACTGTGAAAGAAGGCGTCGTGAATGTAACGGACAGGAAGTGGGCTGCAGCCCTGAGTCTGTCACTCACCTGTTTGGTGGGCTTCGGTGGACCTTCCCCGTTTCATTGTCCCGGGGTGCTGGGAGGCATCACACAGAATAATGTTGTTTGGGCACCTGTGTGAGGAGTCCAGGTGGTGACATGACCAGCCCCCTTTCCTGAGAAGACTGCCTTAGACCCTCCCCACCCCCAGGCAAGGAGACCGCCAGGTCTGTAGAAGTGGTTCTGCCCTCCCTGATCATAGCTGATTGTTCCAGAATGTAGACACAGTCTGAGCATCCTCTGGAGAGAGGCTTGCAGTGCTCTGCAACAGGACGTTCTCAGGGCATGGAATGTTCCATAGGCTGCCCTGTCCACCATCAGAGACACTACTAGCCACCTGTGGATACTGAGTACCCAGCATGTGGCGAGTGTCTATTATACTGGACACCACCACTCTAGAGTCCAGTTTTACGGCCCTTGGGATCTGAGGAAATCCCCAGAGCCTCTTTTATATCCTTTGCCAAGTTTTGGCTATTATATCAATTTTATGAGACACCCCGGGAGCTTTTCAATACATCCCTCAATTTATTCCCATCAGCCAAAGGAGACTCAGGATAGCGTACGAAGAACTTAAATAGTGTTTGTTTGTGGAGGGATGTTTGTTCATCGCGTTAAATCCGTCCAGGTGTTGGGCCTCTTGTGGCCCATGGGTGTTCCACCAAAGTAGGGTTTGAAGAAGGCGGCTTGACTCTTTAATGCCCACCTAACACTCTGCGCAGACCACCTTGTCAAGTCGCAGGCAGTCCTGTCTGAACTGTGGAAGAGTTCATGGCGTGATGAAGGTGACTGCGTTATGCAACAGTTCCATCAAACTCGGAACATTAGCCCAGGGAGAGGGCCGTTTTGAGATCATGTTCCTACCCTTTCCCTGGGTGAGAAGCTACGCAGTCACTGAGCCTCAGTAACTGCACGATTATAGGGAAGCTTTGAAAGTAGAGTATCATTGAGATCATCCTACTGCACTGTAGTAAGCCATGAACAGTGAGGGCACCCAGCGGGAACTACACCGGTGTTGAAGGCGTACGTGATAAAAACCAACGTGCTGTGCCTGCCTCAGTTCTGGACTAGAGGGCAGATGGGAGCTTCAGGTTGAAGCTGGACCAGATTTGGGCTAAAGGCAAAAAAAAAAGTCCCAAGGGCGTACAGGTGCTCATTCCACCAAAAGGGTCCCAATTTGACATGTGTGGGTGACTCGGGTTGTCGGTGACCTTGAGCCACTTCTCCATGCCATGAACTTTGATCTCCCCCAATGAGACTAGTGGGGACTTGCCAGTATAAACACTGTAACCATGGTCACATCATAGCACATACCGTCCTCCGAGGCGCTGGTGTGGCCGATGTCCTTGTCTCACCATCATGTCCTTGCTCTTCTTTGCAGATGGCGACAGCAGAAGCCAGTTGATCCAGATCCCACTGTTAATAGAGGAGGCAGAATTTCCAACCAGGTCTTCTGACTCTCAACCCAACACTTAGAGAAGAACATCTGTTATCTGCTTTAAAATTTTATGGCGACAGTTGAAATAATGTATGCTTAATACTTTGGAGGAAAATGTGAAGCCAATTAAAGATTGCACTTTAAGAGATGAGAAGGGCAAAAGTGTCATGGTTGGGGGGGGTGGTGTCTGCATTTTGGGGCCTGTGCTTGGATGGCGCCTATAGTATAAAGTAACAGTTACGATGGGATCGGGCACAGGCCTTCCATGGAAGCAGCACCCTGTCCTGGGTAATTATAGCCAATTCCTTTGGCACCTACCACATTCTGTTCTCACAATGGCCCAATGTAGGCCATACTATTAATTCTTAGTTTTAATATGGACACGTTTTGATACAGAAAGGTTGAATGACTTGTCTAAAGATTGCAGAACTAAAAGTTGGCCAAAATTCACACCTGAGATCAGCCAGACTGCAGAGCTCAAGTTCTGATTGCCTTCTTGTTAATTAGAAGTCTTTAATAAAAATTCACTGTAATGACCCACCTTTGCTGTGCTGGTACCACATGAAGAGAAGGAGCCTGTGCCTGTACCGGCTGTAGCACAGGACTTCAAGGGGTCAGTGTGCTTGTGGCAAAGGCATAGGCCTCAGAAACCCCAACGTCAGGTGGGCCTCAAAGATGCCAGCTTCTCCTGGATAGTTCCTTTCTGGTGCTAACTCTTACGTGCCACGGCTTTCCTTAAACGGGCGCAGACACTACCCTCACACTCTTCCTGGATCATATCTAATGGGATGCACCTTATTTAGCTTTGTACTACATAACCAGGCTCAGAGCCAGACCCATGGTGGGAGCTGCTGGACACGTGAATCACTCTGACTCCTAATACTGCTAAGAGCTACAGACCATTCTCCAGCCTTTCCCTCGTTTTAATCTCCTGTAAAGCACTATTGAGATGTTACATGTGTAGATGCATGATTAACAAGGATTACATTATCTCAGGAAAGGTCACAGTCACCTATTACGGGAACACTGTCACTTGAGCTATGTGGCTAAAGAAGAGCCTGTATTTGGACCAAAATGACATTTCCTCCAGAATGTTCTGACCTATCAGGAGCCTTGAAGGAATCTTTAGAAGAGGCCAAGCCAGGTGAATATATGTGAAACCCATGTACGTGGGGGGACTCAGATGTCAAGGTCAAGAACACGTGAAGTTGTATAGCTCGGCAACAGACTACCTTGGAGGTGGACAGCCACCCAGAACGAAAGTGGGCCTTTAGGCTTTCTAGATTAACGATGACTGAGCTGACAGTCCAGTGCTGGGCATTACTGATTGATAAGGCTTTGGTCCTAACTCAGCTAACCTCTACGATCTATACTAAAGGATTGTTGTATTGAAGACTGTCTATACCAAGGGCCGAGTTCACATGGTTCCTCAGGGTTTCTAACTTGCACACTCCCAGGAGGGGGAGGCAGTCAGAAAAGGGGGTGCCTAGGAATGTGGAGGAACTAGGACAACTGCACATTGGCAAGAACTGGGAGGCACCATGATGGTTAGCTCATGGGGGAGGAAGGGCTGATTATTCTATGACAATCAGAACGTTCAGTCTGATAGAAGATTTAATGGAAGGGATTGCAGGGAGTGAGAGTTTACCTAGACTGAAAGTGCCCCGAGGACAAGGGGCCACCTCTGTGCCATAATCTCCACGTGTTGCATTGTGTCACCCATACCAGCCACTGTCAACAGCTGTTTGTTGACATGAGCTGAACAGAGTGACTGGCCTTAGCAGACAAGGGTCTTCATAGGAATCAGAATTGTCTAAGTTTAAGGACTTCCTGGGTTGGTTCTAAGTCCTGTCACTAGACATTTATTTCCAGAGTCAGGGATAGTCACCCATCAGGTGATCTGTCCACGTGAGAGATGCCCAGGTAGGTAATTTTCTGAGCTGCCACAGTGATATAGCTGCTGGTAATTAATGGACACATCATATATATCGTTAATTACACCTATCAGTCCGCGGAGGGGGACAACACGGGAGAGGACCGAGGCCCCTGGTTACACATGCACCTTTGTAACTGGTCGGTCTAATGCTGTCCAGAGCCCCAACATCTCACCCCTAGAGCCTGCCTGGCTTACCTGTGAAGGTCTTGGTGGGATGTCTTCTGCTGAGTCTGGCGGGACAGAGAGTAACTTCCATTACTACCAACTAGACATATTAGTTATCATTTCTCTATTATCAGGTTGTACCCATCCTTAAATCAAGAGTTTGACAGATACCTACTTACAAGGCATGCATGTATCCATCCGTCCATCTCGCTCTTCCTCGTTCCTGGAAAGGGCACTGCTGTCGGCTTCAGGGGAGCGGCCATGAACTTCCACGTGCCTGTGGCCGAGCCAGGTACCCTCTGTAAAAGGAGGGATGCGATGAGTTCCCTCCCAGACTGCCTTCCTTTTCCAATGTGTCATTAACACAGAGCATATCCCAGGCACAGCACAGGATAAATAAAGATAAAAAGACCTGTTTCCTGACTTAAGGGAACTTTGGACCTGCATTGGCAGGGTTGCACAAATGAGAACTCACAGCAAGACCACAGGGCTGGGCAGAATACGGCTGTGCGAAAGAAGAGGTGGCGGGAAGTTCTGCTAAGGGGTGGGACAGCGTGGTGATGGTGGGTGGGGGGCGGGGGGCGGGTTGTGAATCCAGGGAAGAATCCTTGGGAAAGTGGGGTAGAAAGCTGGGTTTTTATTTTAAAATAAGAACTAAACTGATGGAAAGGAACAAGGCAGAAGGGATTCCCAGAAATGGTGGAGAAGGAACATTGTGTATAACATCATAAGCACCCAGGAAGGCGAAGAGCACATAGGTGTTTTGTTTGATATGGGTGAGTTATGAGGCCAGACGCCGGACATCTTTAAGTGCTGGGCTAAGGGTGTAGGGCCTTCAAATGAGTGAGTGTCACAGGGAGCCTCTGAAGGCTGAACAGGGTGATGCCTTATAGATGGCTTTGGGGGAAAACAGCCTGGCAGCCTGGAGGACTGATTGCGTGGGACGGAGTTAGAAGGCAGAGAAACTAGACAGAAATGTCTTATTCCAAGTTGGCTATTTTTCTACCATGAAAAAAAAATCCTAAGCTTCCAATGAACTGCCTTTTATGATGGCACAAAAGCAATAGAAGCAGTGATGTATATAAAGGCCATGCAGGATGTGTTTAGTGGCTTTCTGAAATACAAACAGCAGTAGATAGTTAAAATTGGAATGTCCCGCGTCAGGTTATAACCATCCGAGTTTGGGAACTTATAGCAGCAATGCAATCATATTTTTATAGCCTGAGCTTGGTCTTTTCACTCAGATAACGGAACTAGGAGTGGGTAAGAAGGGGAAAACCAGCAAATCAATGCCATTAAATAGCAAAGGATGAGAGTCTTTGAATTTCAATGGCCACAGCAGTTACCAGCTTGATAAAAGAATCGTTATTTCCCCAAATCTGAAGTATTTGCTCTATGAATAAAGGTAAGATTAATACTTTGGAGGTCAGGCTCCCTGACAAAATAATATGATGGGAAAGAAGCCGTCATCCCGGATGCAGGCTTTGAGGTGGGCCTTGAAGAATTAGTGAAGGCAGGCGCAGATGAACAGACGGGCTCATTCGGGCAGCATCACTGTGAGACCAGTGTGAACGGTTCCACAGGACTGCTCGGCAGGCATCTGTAGAATCTCAATCATCAGGCGGTGGCCCACTGCCTTCCATGAGCTACACAGCATGATGCGGGTCCAGACAGATCCGCTTCAGGTTCAGCTCTGCCACTCACGAGCTTGACTTCTCTATGAGACCTCTACTGAGGTCTGCGAGTCAGTAAGTGGGCATATCACCCCTCACAGCACCGGCATACTACTACCATAGCGAGGTGCCATAACTAAGGTGCCCACAGGGTGGCTGCCTGGAGGAGGGGTGCGGTAAGTATTGGCTGTCAGTCAGGTCCCTGCCCGGGCTTCCCAGCAAGACCTTTGAGTGCTCAGCGTGACAGCTGCTTGGTGAACTTGAGTCCACGCAGGCAAGGCTGTCTGCCCACCATACCCGTTGCTGTCAAGTGTGATTTGGAATTCATGCTCGGCACT
Source organism: Micronycteris hirsuta (assembly GCA_004026765.1). NCBI lineage: Eukaryota > Metazoa > Chordata > Mammalia > Chiroptera > Phyllostomidae > Micronycteris > Micronycteris hirsuta. The sequence continues at coordinate 15,850 of PVJI01015092.1, read as the reverse complement.
CCTTCAGAGTACCTAGACCTGTTTCAAGTTACTCTAGAGCACACACCCTAAATCAGCTCCGGAGAGTGCCTTTCCCTGCATTGTTCTGAGAGGCTCCCAATGTCTATCATGGAAGAGAGTGCATACAGTGTCTGAAGGACACGTTTCCATGAGAACGACATTGGCGGCCTCTGGCCAGGCTCCGCTGTCCCACTTCTCAGCTGCTCGTGTGGTGTGAGCCTCCGCAGGAGGGTTCCTGGACAACATGCCTGAGGCCCAGTTAAGTTTTCATTTAAGATAAATCAGAAACATTTTTAAGTAATATTTGGAATGCATTTACACTAAAAAAAAATTGTTGTTTGTCTGAAGTGCAAATTTAACCGGGTATGATAACCCTATGCCTATGTATGGTCCAGGGAGCCCAGGGAGTAGAATATCGGTTTTGAAATCAGAGCGATCTGGGGATTCAAATCCTCATCCAGTCACTTATTGATTGTATAACCGTTCACTTAACTTCTCTGAAGTCAAGAGTCCTTATCCTAGCCAGGACAATTACAGATGAAGACACTGAGTTTCTGAAGAGATAAAGTGAAATAACATGGGCCGGCATGACTGGTATACCTCCCGGAGCATAACACCCGTGCCGCATCTGATGAAGTGATTTCTGTGCTGTTTGTTTGAAGCACTTCATAAATAGTGCAACTCGCTGAAACTTTATTGCCAGGGCCCTCCAATGGGTAGGCGGTACTTTTGAGATTGTAACTCTAGTGTTCAAACTCCCACTGCAAGGCATTCTCTGCTGTCCCACCTCTCTGGAAGCCTTTTTTACATGAGCCAAGAGTTGTCTTCAGTCAACTGAAGAAAAGAGTCAAACTAAATTTTATTCCCAACGTTTGCGATGTGGCCCACTGCCATGGCTTCCTTTACAGTAGGGCTCTGAGAAGCAGGGATCCTCAGAAAAGCATTTGCATCTTCTATGATTGTTTCCAAAGATGGCCAATCGACTTCAGGTAGAAGAGTGAGGGGCGTGGTGGTGCTGGAGCCAGAGCCAGTCTCACTGAGCACATATGGTCTACGCCGTCATTCACCATGAACTAGGAAGATGCTCACATGCTTGGTACTAAGTATGTGAACTCCAGAACTCACATGACATTTTGAAGGTGTGTGTGATGCCCAGTTTACAAAGAGGAAAACTGAGGCTTTGTGGAGTGATCTCATCTTCCCCCAAATGACACAGCCTATAAGTGGCAGAGCTGGGTTTCACACCCAAGCCTGACACAGCAAAAGCCATTCTTCTCCACGACCCAAGGCTACTTCTGCCTTTTTTTTCCTTCAGGTTTTCTGAGCAATAATAAACAAAGCGTCTGGTTCATGAGCCAAGAACATGTTTCCCCTCCCTCCCCCCACAATTCCTGAAAGGGGAGAAAGAAACAGCACATTGTAAGCTTCTATATCCCCTGAGGGACTACAGCCAGGCAGGCTTCATGGCTGGGTCCAGTGCCTGGAATGGACGAGTGTTACCTTCCACATTTCCTCAGCCATGCAAGCCATGTCCTGCCTTCTTAGCCCCGGTATAGCTGGTCCCTTGTTCTACACCTGATAAATCCCCAAAGGATATTACTTCACAGGCAGAGGGGTTGTGCCAGGTCCTGGGGGATCTGAGACAGGCCTGACTCACTTATGACTACGTTGTGGTCTGGAGAGAGAAAGCTGGTCATGCTGATGATTAATGACCTAATTGTCCAGCTAATGGCTACCTGTTGTGACATGACTGACCCACACTCAGAACACAAGGTGTCCTGACCTGGCCACAGCAATAGAAGAAAAAGCACTTCTCTCAAAGCATGAGACTTAAGGTTCTGAGTCTACAGTTGAGTGCACCTAGACAGCGTGGGCACTGAGAACAGCTCAAAGATGAAGAAAACACAGTTGTGCTTCCCAATCAACCCCCCAAATCTGGTGAGACACACAGATTCACAGTCAGTATAAGACATGCTGAGAGAACACAGGGAGAAAGCTGGCTGGGAGAGACAGACCTCAGAGTAGCTTCTTAGAGGAACATCTAAGTTTTGAGTTTTAAAAAAACAAGTTTCCATGTGGAGATTCTGGAGAACAGGTTCTGCAGAAAGAGAACACGAGCAGAAAGTGATGCCATTAACATGGTGACATAAGTTGTTCCTGACTTCAGTCTCCCTTCAAAGAAAACCAACTAACGATTCTCCATGGAGAAGACATGATGGCAAAAACCCTAGAAGAGTTGTCTGGGGATGTCCAGTTAAGATGGCGGAGTAGAGAACGCTGTGCTCACCTCCTTCCACGAGCACATCACAGTCACAACTGCAGTGTAGGACCACTGTCATTTAGAGCCACCTGAAGAGCAGCTGAACAGAAGTCCTATAAACAAGGATGTAAAAAAGAAGCCACAACAAGACTGGTAGGAGGGACAGAATGGTGTAGGGTGGGGATTAAAGCTCGGGAGGGATTATCTCAGCTATAGAGGTCCTTCCTAAGGAGCTGGGGGGTCAGTGAAACAGAGCTGCTTCTTTTAAATGATAATCAAAGTTGATAAACTTTAATCTAGACTTATGAAGAGAAAAAGAGAGAGAGAGCCCAACTGAACAATATAAGAAATACAAGAGAAGTGAATCTGACACTGCAGAAATACAAAGGATTATCAGGAAATACTATAAATGTTTATATGCCAACAAATGGTACGACTTGGAAGAAATGGATGAGTTCCTAGAAATACATAATCATCCAAGAATGAATCTGGGAGCAACAGAAAATCTGAACCGACCAATAACTACTAACAAAATCAAATCAGTAATCAAAAAATTCCCAACCAACAAAAGCCCCGAACCAGAGGGCTTCACAGGTGAATTACACCAAACATTCAAAGAAGAATTAATGCCTATTGTCCTCAAGTTATTCCAAAAAATTGAAGAGGAGGGAAGGCTCCCAAACTAATTTTATAAGCCCTGCATTACCTGATACCCAAACTAGACAAAGACACAACAAAAAAAATTACAGGCCAATATTACTGATGAACATAGATGCAGAAATCCTCAACAAAATACTAGGAAAACAAATTCAGAAATACATTAAAAAGATCATGTACCATGATCGAGCAGGATTTATTCTTGGGATGCAAGGCTGATTCAAATTATATATCAAACGAAAAAGCTCTACACAGCAAAAGATCAACAAAATGAAAAGGCAACTTATGGAGTGGGAAAAATATTTGCAAATGATATATCTGATAAGGGGTTAATATCCAAAATACTACATAAAGAACTCATACAATGTGTGGAAATAAAGGAAACCTCATTCCTTTGAAATGGAATCAGCAAGCCCTCAAGGGGGCGCACTCACACACATACTGCTGGTTGTAGGCTGCGTAACCAACAGAGAGAAGGAAGAGTTGTCTCGATAAGGGAGGGCATTTTACACAGGGGCATTTCATCTCCTGCTTTTAAGAAAAGGAAGGGCGATCCATACCTGCCCCAGCTAAAATGCACTAGTCACCGCTTGCAGCCAATGAGACACTGCCACAATCTCAGACTGTTGTTCTGCAATGAACTTTTGTCCAAAACAACCCTCTCCCGTTTCCTTCTAAAACCTAAGTAGAGCTGACTATTTTTCTTTGTCTCTTCGGACTTACCTGTCATGTGCCATAGCTTGCTTTTCCTGAATTGCCATTCTCTGCTATTGCCAAATAAACTCATTTTGCTGGTAAAATAACTGGCTATTTTCCTTTTGAGGTTGACCAACTCAGCAGCAAACAAAACAAAAAAAACCCAAAAAACAAAACAACACCCAAATACAATAAAAAATGGGCAAGGTACCTGCAAAGACATTTTTGCAAAGAAGATATTCAAATGGCTGACAAGTACCTGAGAAAGGTGCTGAAGGTCACTAATCACTAGGGAAATGCAAGTCAAAACCACGATGAGGTTTCACCTCATACCTGTTAGAATGACTATCATCAAAAAGACAAGAGATTAATGCTGCCAAGGGTGTGGGGAAAAGGAGACCCTTGTGCACTATTGGTGGGAATATAAATTGGCCCAATCTCTATGGAAAGCCATATGAAGGTTCCTCAAAAAATTAAAAATATAACTCCCATGTGGCCCAACAATTCCGTTACTAGATACGTGTCCAATGAAGATGAAATTCGGGCGTCACAGAGCTGTCCGCACCCCCGTGGCCACTGCAGCAGTACTTACAGTAGCCAGTACTTGGAAACAACCCATGTCCATCGGCAGATGAGTGGATGAAGTGAGTGTGCGTAATACTATTTAGCTTTTTTATTAAAAGGAAACCCTGTTATTTGGGACAACACGGATACAGCATTGAGAGCATTATGCTAAGTGAAGTAAGTCAGGCAAAGACGAATCCTGTATGCTCTCATCTATATGTGGAATCTTTAAAAAAACCCCAAACTCATGGAAAGCAGACGTATGGTTGCTGGAAGCAGGGGCTGGGGGATGGGGAATCAGGTAAAGGTGTTCCTAGGTGATGTGGGTACAATGTGCTGACGGCAGTTAACAATGCGGTATAGCACAGCTGAAAATTACCAAGAGAGCAAATCCTTAAAGTTCCCGTCGCAAGGAAAAAGCATTTGTTTTGTATCTATATGAGTTGATAGATGTTACCGACACTTGTTCTGGTCAATATTTCGCAATATATCCGAATGTCGAGTCATTACGCGGTACACCTTAAACTTATGCTCTCTTTTATGTCAATTATATCTCAATAAAATGGGGAAAAAAGAGAATACATGCAAAGATCCATTGTTGAGAGAGAAATTTTAAAACATTTTCACATTCAAGCTTTCCCTGAAGGTGGAAGCCCTACCTCGTTTTGTATCAAAGATACGTACACACCGCTCAAATTACACTTTCATTATTCAGTTGTGGCAAAGTAATATTATATCATTTAACCTATTACATTTACAGAGATTTGTATGCATTGTATACAAGCTAACTAGTCATAATGTATTGTTTTGTGGACATTTAATTAAGGGCTTATTCATTTTGATTTCTCAGTTTTCTTTTCAAACATACAGTCCAATCCGTCTGTGTTTTCCAGACCTCAAACATGTCTGCGGGCTCTGGACCACGTCACTGGCCCTGAGCATCCTGTCCACAGTGCTCAGAGGATGAGCAAGCTCGAGCAAGGTGTGGGGCCTTTTAGGGGAATTGCATGCGGCTGTTTGCCCACGGAGCAGATATGAATGGGGGGAGGGGGGAGAGGAGGAACAGTTCTCGAAAAATGAAGAGTGGTAGGCAAGGGACAAGACATTCCGGTTCTCGCACATCACACTGAGGACTCGAACCCAGTGGACAGCCACGGGAGATTTTTAAGTAGGAGTGATGACCATCGTTGCAGTGAAGTAAAAATAATACTGGTTGATGGTTTGGAGCACAGGTGGCAAACACAAGGTCCGCGGGCGGAATCCGGCCCTCAACCTTGTTTTACCACCTTGTTTCTACCCGGCGGCAGCGCCGAGCTCCTTGCCCCTAGTTAAGGAGTAGTTACATTTATACAGTCCTAAAATTACATTCGCCCCTTAGAAGGCAACTGTGAGGCTGATGTGGCCCCCTGGGAAAATGAGTTTGACACCCCTGGTTTGGAGAGTGTCCTGGGGATAGGGGTGGTGAGGAGGCAGCTGCAAATCTCCAAGCCAAGGAGCAGCAGAGAGAATGATCAGAACACAGAGGGCAGGATGGAGAGGAGCTGGTGGAGAGCAGACGGAGGCACTGAGGCCAGGGAAGAGGCGGGTCCGGGGAGCAGGATTTGGGCCGTGCTGAGTAAGGGGTCTGTGGGTGTGAGCATGTGTGTGATGCGTGGGAACCTTTGTAGCAACCGGGTTGCTGGGAATGCCTCATTCTTCCCAGGCTGCAGTGAGAGGCTGAAGGTATCCGTTAGCGCCACAGGGCTTTTCCTCTCAGAGGAAGGAAAATGAGCGCACCAGGAATCTGACCTATGGCCCTGGCTGGTCAACGGCCGGCTGAATGTGCTTGTTAAAATGTCAGCAGCCGTTTCTTCGGTGGGAAACCTCTTTCCTTCTCCGCCCCCTAGCATGTGCATACCCCAGTAGGGAGCCAAGGGGTCAAGGGAGATGCCAGAGTCCCGGCTCCCTGCTGCTGCTGAGCCTGAGATGTGGAGGCAGGAAACTCCAGGATTGATGGTGCACATGAGCAGCGCTGAATGAGCCCAGCAGCTGCGCGCTCAGAGCGTCTCACACCGGGCAAGAGGCCCGTGTGTTGAACGGCAGAACGCACCACGAGGATGATATGGGTACCAGTTAATGTTTCCTGCGCGTTCACTGCGGACCTGACACCGCATTAAGCGCTTTACACATGGTTTCCCATTTCATCCTCAGGGCGTCATAAGGCAGGTCCAGGGAGGATGAGCAATCACAGCCCGAAATCAGAGTCAGGAATCGGCAAAGCCCAGGTTCTGACCCAGCTGCCAACTCAAAGAGCCCATGGCCTTAGCCCTTTGTTAGATCTAACCCAGTGGTTTTCCACCAGGCACAGTGTTGTTCCCCACCCCCCACCCCTGGGACGTTTCTGATCGCCACAACTAGTGGGGGTTGGGGGCGCTCTACTGGCATCTGGGAGGTGGAGCCAGAGATGCGGCTCCACGTCCAAGGCAAGACCAGCTGCTAAAGCAAATTATCATCCAGTCAAAGGTCAGCAGTTGAGATACCCTGATCCAGTGAGCGGCACAAAGGGGTGCTTTCCAATCAATGTGAGCACGGTTTCGGAATGAACGCTTTCTTCCACTTTCTTCCCTTCCTTTCTTCTACATTCGGCCTTATTCATTTGTTCTTTCCTTGAAGAAATTGCACTCCTCTTCTGAAGGATTTGGGACCTTCCTTGATATCAACAGGCAGCTTGTCTTGGCTCAGCGGACTTCCTGTCCCGAAAGGGAACCACACCCTGTTGTTTTCACCTGGTTGATAACTAAGGTGAAGAAGGGGCTCTTTCTGAAAACTGGGAATACCGTTGGTACTTTAAAAAAAAAATTCCAGTTTGGGGTATTAGCTGGGAAATCTCAGGACAGAGTCGATCCTGCAGCATGGCTTGTGTGTGGTGGGCACCCCAAAGAAATCAGTCTGATCCCAGAGAAAACAATTAGACTCGTGTGGTTTTCCATTCACCACTGTTTTCAGAAGCGCTGCCAAAACATTTGAGATGAAGACAAAGGGGTCATTCATGCTGGGCAGCCCACACGGCGAGGCGGGGGCGGGGGGTGGGGGAGCTGGGGCCCCTGGACAGACACAGGCACCCTGCCTGCCCCACCATTAGGGCTTGCTTAGCGGGACACACAGAACTTAGAGACCCCGTGAGGGGCAGACACTGCTGCTGGTCAGACCGGAATCTTCCGAGGCAGCGGCCTCTGGGCCTGGAGAATTTGCCACACAAGGGCTTGTCACCTAATTAGTGTCCTTCTGAATACATAAAGGCAGAAACTCAGGGGGAATTTGTGTGACTATTTAATTACCGTTGGCTCTCTTTTGTCTTAAATCAGACTAGAGTCTGCTAGTCCAATGCAGTACCATGGGGAAGCTTTCAAAGTCTCCTAATGAGTTGGCCTCCCTCTGTTTCTGTTTTGCCCCAAGGGTGAGAGGATTGTCTGTCTGCCCTCAAAAGACCAGTGGAAGGAGCAACCTATTGAACTTCAGGAACCACTCCGAGTAATGAGATTCTGATCCGCAGCGCAATTCAAACCTGGGCAGAGTTGCTAGGAATTCGCAGCACCTCCTTTGAGCTGTCTGATATGATCTCACCTTTAACCGGATCATAACCAACAAAAGCAGAAAGCAAGCAAAACATAACCAGAGACACTGAAATTAAGAACAGTCTAATAATAGACAGGGGAGAGGGGGGAGGGGACAATGGGGAGAAGGGTTTTCAGGAACCACTGTAAAGGACACATGGACAGAACTAAGGGGGTTGGAGGGAGGCTGGGGGGGAGGGGAAGGGAGGGGAAGGGAGGAGGGGAGGGGAGAGGATGCAAATAACTGTAATTGAACAAAAATAAAATAAAATTAAAAAAACAAAACAAAAAAAAAAACAAACCTGGGCAGAAGAGTCTTTTGGCATGGAAACAGAGAACAGGTTCAAGTATAAAATTCCAAAAGAAGAGAGGGATTCCACCAGACTTAGCAGGCTCCCTGAATCTGAGATTTGTAAGCTTTATAAATGAGTTCTATGTATAACAAATGTCTGGTTCAGTATAGGAGCTTAATGTTTACTAAATGATTGATTGAATGCACAAAGAATAATTTTGTTATTCCAAGGCCCAGGGGATACTTAAAGAATAAGTATTTTAACATAAATTCCCCATACTAATGCAAAATTCTTCCATGAATTCAAGTTAGGGTTCAGATCTCCATTTGAAGTTGGGGTTTTTAGTTATCAAAAGAGTCCTTAGCTTCTTGGGTCCAATGGCTTTTGTTTTCTCTCTTATACACTCTTTAAAAATTTATCGAATTGATTGGGGTGAATACAATTATATAGGTTTCAGGTGTTAAATTCTATGATATATTGTTATTGTGTTGTGTGTTCACCACCCCAAGTCAAGTCTCCTTCCATCACCATTTACCCACCACTTTACCCTCTTCCACCCCCCCCCCTTTTCCCTCCGGTGGATCACCATCCTGCTGTCTGTGTCCATGAGGTTTTTTTCCTTTGCTTCATCCCTTCACCTTTTTTACCCAGCCACCCAGCCCCCTTCCCCTCTGACAGCGGTTAGTTACACACCCTTGTTTTATACACTCTAAACTTCAGGGAAGGCATTTGGGAAACAGTAATTTTGAGATCTCAGAAAAAAAAAGTATAAGCCCAAGAAAACTATTGTTATTCTTTCCCTTGGAGAAGATTAGTAGGTAAGTGCTGAGTTGTAACAACTCGCACAGAAAGCTGAATGTAAAATCCCAAACAAAGGGCAGTCAAATCTGGGGCAGCATTCAAGGCAAGGAAATTTCCTTTTTATTTACAGCGAAGTGGCTCAGCAGGGTGTATGGAAAATGAATTTTAATGACGTGAAATTCAGAGCTTTGCATATGATCTCCTGTTCTGCCAATGACTTACAAGGTGACCTTGAGGGACCACTTCTCTGAACCTCCACTTTCTCTTCTAGGGAATGGGAAGAGTAATATCCACCTAGCATAATGTGCTGAGTAGTTCTGAACACCACAGAAGATATTACCCATGGATGCTATTTACAGACTGTATAACTCTGTAACACATTTTTTTATCATCATCTTTCCACGGTCATTTTATTTCAGCATCCAACCTCAAACATCAGGGTTGGAGTCTGTGGTGCCTCTGCAGTAACTACTCACTATGGAGACTCTATCACTTCTACATTAACTGTTCTTCTAGAGTTGCAACAAAGTAGTATAGGGCTATAATTTTCATTAACTATCAAAATATCTCTACGGTCACACTATAGTTCACTTATAAATATAGCCAAAATAGTCAGCAAATGGTAGAAAAGGGCTTTTGATCAAAAGACAGGGAACATGAGAGCTGGTGTATCCTTTTCTTCTTTTTTCTCCTTCCTTCCTTTTTTGATCTTTCTCTCCTCCTCTTTTTCCTCCATCCCTCCCCCCTTCCGTCCTTCCTGTATTTATGTGGCTGGCATATTATGTCTCATAACAGAATTAACGAGACTGACTCCCTGACCTCAAAGACTTCAGGTTTTATGGTGATGAAGGTCAAGTCAAAAGGGAATGAAAACAAAGTATCAAATACACCCAAATAGGCTGGGGGGTGGGGAGGCTTTTTGGAGAAAGAAATGCCCAGTTTGAATTTTGAAGGTAAGTAGTAACTTTGAAGGAAAGAAAGGGCGAGTGGGGATAGAGGCCAAAGAAGCCCCACACATTCCCACAGAACCGAAGGGAAGGGTGTTTCTGAGCATGTTCTCAGGAGTAAGACACGAAAGGTAGAGAGGTGCCTGACTGGGTCTTTGGCTGTGAGGTGCTTTGGTTTCACTGGATGGTTACAGGAACCATGGAAGACCTTAAAATCAGGGGAGTAATATGATCTAGCTGTTCTTTTGAAAAATCATTCTGTCATCTATGGGAGAGGGGATTGGAACGGGGAAACCTGAGGCAGGAAGTCCAGTTTGGGAGCTGCTGCAATGTCCTAAGAGAAAGAGGGTGGCCAGTACACAGACCAAGGAAGGGAGGAGAGAGAAAGAGAGGGCATCTGAGTACTTGAATGGTGGCACATCAGGCAAGACCAGATGAATGGCTCTCTGCAGGGTCAAGGGCGACCAGAGAGCCTCCTTGCTCTGCCCACCCTCAAGCCTGGACCAGAAGAAAATCATGTTGCCTCTCTTACCATCATCTTTCTAATGCATAAAACAATATTTACATGGTTCACTTTTAGACAGCAACTGTGTTTGGGGACCATATGTCTCCAACATCTGTTGAAGAATATTCCAGGTAAAGGGATAATTAGTTTGTTGTTGTTGTTGTTTCTTAGATGAGAAACATTTTAAGAAGATGAAGAAGTTGGACATCTTTCTTTAGACTTCTTCCTATTCTTGCTTTCTATGTGCAGAAGCGAGCGCTTCCATCATCTCATGCAGGTCACAGCAGGTCAGGCAAACAGAGTAAAGGTTTTGATGGACCAGTCATCCCCAAAGCTTATAAACTTACTGCCATAAAAATGTTGCCGTCCCTCATTGGGTCTTCCTTTTCCATATTTAATTCACCAGAATTAATTCCTTCAGTTCTTGCCTTTTCCTTTATTTCTTTTGGCTCGTGTTGTACACTTACCTGCATAACCTTACCCACTGCTGTGATACTGTTTCACCACCTATAATTCAGCTACTGGTCAGAAACAGCTGCAGTCTACTGTAATATACTCTCATCTTCCAGTGGGCCTTGGTTCTCAAACCAGACACTGCTTTGGAATGGAGAGAGGCAAGCCTTGGGGAAATTGCGAGTTTGGATCCAGACCAGCACAAGAAAGCAAGGATCACAATAAAGTGAGACATCATCTTTTTGCTGGTGGAGGGTCTTGCCTTCAATTTGTTAAAAATGCAGCATCTGTGCAGCTCAAAAAGCAAAGTGCTATCAAATGAGGTATGCCTGCAATTTCTCAATACTATTAAAAATGAAGTCCCTTCCCAGTGCTCTGCCTCCTCCACAGTCACTCTCATTGGACCTCAGCTGAGAACGTAACCTTGGGGATGTCGTGTGTGGAACTAGTTCCATATTCTGGTCCTATCTTTCCAAAGATTATGGCTGTTATGGGAAGGGACTATCAAAGCCTTTGAAAAGGTTTCCCTTTGGAGAAACCAGATGACTCTTTCCAGCATCAAACCTGAAGCATTATCTTCCTTAGACACATGGATCACTGTCTCTTTCAACTCTAACTCTCTACAGGATTTAGGGTATGTTAATGACCAAAGTTCAGTTTCCTCACTCGTGAAAGGAAATAATGTAAATATCACAGAGACATTTCGTAGATTCAATCTCTAATGTAGGGCTTGTCAGGCATTTATATTAGTCAGGATAAATTAGGTTCTGCTGCAGTAACAACCAAATCCTGTTTCTCCGTGGCTTAAAACAATAAAGGGGTATTTTCTATGCATGCTGCCTGGCCAGTTAAGTTTGAGATGGGGCTCTGCTCTCTGTAGTTCTGCAAGGATCCAATCTGATGGATGCTCTACCGTCTTATGACCTGAACCTCTGAATGCCAGGCTTCAGCACGACTCAGATAATTCATAGTCACATTTCATTGGATAAAGCATGTCACATGGCATGTTGAACTTCAGAGGAGTGCAGAATCCTTCTCCATCCCTGGTGGACAGGAGAACTAGAGACACTGGTGTGGGAGGAGTGACGCCACTAGGGTGGCAGCGCAGGTTGCTGCTGACTGCACTCCCCGCATAAGAACAATCAACAGCTGTGCATGGATAAGACACCACTGTGACGAACCCTGGAAGATGGGGTGAGGCAGAAGCACATCCCCTGTGCCACAGACACAGCAACAAAGTACAGTTTCTCCAAGTGGAAGAAGAGAGCCCAGGTCGACATCCAGGTCCCCCAGCATTGTGGGTTCCTTCTCAGAATGCCCACCTGGGTCCTGCCCATGAGGATTGTGGGCAAATCTCCAGGACTTGACCACTGGGAATTGGACTGTGATAGAGAAGGGGGAGAGGGGTTTTCAGCAACCTGCGTTCAGATCTCCCCAGACTGGGACATCTCCTTGGGTATTGGGAGTAGGAACTCAATCAGCGGCTTTGCTCCTTGGCAGAGCTGAGAAGGTAGCACAGTGTGATTGGGGCTCGGGTTGATCTCATTTGGGACTCAAACAAAGAGCTTTGCCATCTTTGAAGCCTGACTTGCTCCTCTGCTCATCCAGGTAGCTAAGTCATAACCCTGCCCACTGCTGAGGGTAGCTCCTGGCTCCCCACTCCCTCACCCCCGGAAAGCCTGGAGGGACCAACTGGGAAGCTAGGTAGCCTAACAACACCAGAGCTAAGAGCTTAGCCAGAAGCACTGACCATCTGTAGAGCAAAGCCAGTAGCCCTGTTTGGCCAAGAACTTCGGGGCAGAGCCCTGCTTGAGTCAAGACCCCAAACTAAGGGCTTTGCTGGACTTAGAGTGGGTCTGCCTTTCTGCCCCATCAGGGGAGTTCATTCACAGCCATGTCCACTGCTGAGTGCAGCTCTTGATCCACCTCTGACCGAGAAACCTGGCTCGAGACCTGGGCATCTGCCTGGCTCAGCAGTGCTTCAGCTGTGTAGAACTTGGGGCCTACCAGGGTAAAGAAGCTAATTCATAGCCCTGGCTACTGTTGAGTACAGTACCCAATCCTGCTTGTCTCAGAAGCCTGACCAGAGAGGCTAGGTGACCTCAGAGTTCATCCCACAACCCTGCTTGGGCATGGAACCAAAGCCAGAAGTCCTATTCAACTGTTCTCAGCCAGCAGGACATCTACCCAACCACCCCCACACCCCAACCTCAGAGCTCAGGCATGGGTGGTGTCCAAAACAGACCCTGATAGGAAGACCCACCGACCCAAAGATGTTAACAGCTGACATGCTGAGAAACCCAAGCTCAGCTGATGGGTAAAGAACCATTTCTGCCAATGTGAACCTATAAAGTTTGGAGGAGGAGACCAACTACTGAAATGTGCAGATACTAATACGAGGAAGGAATCAAAGACGATGAAAAATACGGTTAACACGAAACCACCAAAGGGAACTGAGAAAGTTCCAATAACTGACGCTGACAAAATGCGATTTATGAATTGTCAGGCAATGAATACTTTGAGAATAATCCTCTCAGAAAGGTTTAGTGAACTACAAGTCCATATAGACAGACGACTACACAAAATTAGAAAAATGCATGAACAAATTGAGAAGTCTAAAGAAACAGAAACCACCAAAAAACCCTCCCAGAAGTACTAGAGCTGAAGAACACAATAACTGCACTGAAGCGTCAACAGAGAGCTTCAGTGGTAGTCTTGACCCTACAGAAGAGAGAACCAGCCACCTAGAAGCCAGGACATTTGAAATTATCCAGTCAGAGAAACAACAACAATAAAAAGGTTAATAAAAGAGTCAAGAAAGTCTATGGGATACATGGACACCATCGAAAGAAAAACATCCATATTACAGGAATCCTAGGAGAGGAGAAAGGGAAAGGACAGAAGTATATTCAAAATAACAATGGCTAAAAACTCCCCAAACCTGGGGAGACAAGTGGATATACAGATCCACGAGGCCTAAAGGACTCCAAATGGTTTGAACCTGAACAGGGCTACACCGAGACACACCATAATTAAACTGTCAAAAGTCAAAGACAAAGGAAGAGTTTTGAAAGCAAAAAGAGAAAAGAGACAGTTTCCATACAAAGAAACCCAATAAGACTATGGGTACATTTCTCAACAGAAACTTTTCAGGCCAGGAGAGAATGGGATTATATATTTAAGATGTTGAAAGAAAAAAAAAAAGCTGCCAACCTATGATTTCACATCTGGCAAAGCTGTCCTTCAGCAACAAAGGAGAAATAATGACATTCCTGAACAAAAACACAAGTTCATTACTAACAGACCTGTCATACAAGAAATGCTAAAGGGAATTCTTTCAGTGGAAGGAAAATATCCAAATTAGCATCATAAAAACATATGATGGCTGCATCAGATTCACTGTAATGGTAAATGTATAATCAAAGTTTGATTCTGCAATATGGTAATGTTAGTGTATAACTGAATTACAACTCTAGCTTAAAAGTCAAAAAAATTGAAGTAAAAAAGCCATTACTATAATACCTATTGGATACACAATATAAAAATATGTAAACTACTATAATATCAATAACCTAACATGTGAAGGGAATAAGTAAAAGTGTCAAGTTTAGGAATGCTCTCAAGTTATCAGTTTAAAATAGGGTGTTCTGATTTGAAGTAAGCCTAAATGTACAAATGCAGTAGTAACTACATAAAAGAACATGACAAAGATGTCAGAGCATATCGATACCAAAATACATCAAATCATCAAAAAACAAGGATAAAAATAAAGAAACAATAGATCTACAAAACAGAAGACAATTAACAACATAGCAATGATTCAGCATATGCAAATTAATAATGTAATACTCTACATTAATAGAATGAAAGAAAAATATGATCAGTTCAATAGATGTGAAAAAGCATGTGACAAAATTCAACATCCATTCATGATGAAACATCTTTGAATAAATTAGGTATTGAAGGAATATACATCAACATAAAGACCACATATGACGAGCCAACAGTTAATACACCCAATGATGAAAGGTTGAAAGCTTATATTCTAAGATCATGAACAAGACAAAGGTGTTCACTCTCACTACTTCTATTCAACACAGTATTGGAAGTGCTAGCCAGAGCAATCAAGCAAGAAAAGGATTAAGAAGCAAAATTGTCTTTATTTGGACTTCTGACAAGATGGCGGCATAGGTGAATGCACCGTGCCTCCTTGCACAGCCAAACAAGGAAAAAAACAGAAATTTATCTAAACAAAAACAGCCAGATCAGACAGAAAATCGAATTGAGAGGAAGTCCGACAACCAAGGAATTAAAGAAGATACATTCATCCAGTCTGGTGAGCTGGGAGGAGCAGGGTGGAGGGAGAGCACTCGGCGGCGACTCCGGGGTGAGCTGGTGAGCAGACAGAAGGACCGCGGTTGGAGGGGCGGTTCCCGCGGGGCTGCAGCACACTGAGACGGGGGTGCCTGACCTAAGCGCGGTCTGCGCCCGGCTCATCCGGACCCAGCAGGGCCGAGACTGGTGGACTGGGCAGGTCCGCATTCTCATGCAGACAAACCGGGAGAGAAAGCAGGGCGCAACCCCTCCTTACAGTAACAGAATCACCGAGGGAAAAAAAAAATGGCCCAAAGAAAGGAACAGATCAAAGCTCCAGAACTAACCGACCAAGAGATAGACAACCTATCAGATGCACAGTTCAAAACTGTAGTAATCAAGATGCTCACAGAATTTGATGAAAAATTATCAAAATTGCTTGAACAAATGAGGAGAGATCTGCAGGGAACCAATAGGGATAAGAAGGAAACTGGGACTCAAATCAACAGAGTGGACCAGCAGAAAGAAAGAAACATCCAACCAGAAAAGAATGAAGAAACAAGAATTCAAAAAACAGAGAAGGGGCTCAGAAACCTCCAGGACATCTATAAACGGCCCAACATATGGATCATAGGGCTGCCAGAAGGAGAAGAAGAAATCCAAGGAATTGAAAACTTATTTGAACACATAATGATGGAGAATTTCCCAAAGCTGGTGAAGGAAATAGACTTTCGGGAAGTCCAGGAAGCTCAGAGAGTCCCAAAGAA